>APFE030400397.1:13468-27427 GCA_000404065.3 Pinus taeda | reverse complement strand
GAATACATCTTGGATGAGTTCAAGGATTTCTGCAAGGCAGAAGGGATTCGAAGAGAGCTCATAGCTCCCCATAACCCATAGCAGAATGGGGTAGCTGAGCGGAAGAACATAACGATCGTGGGTGCTGCATGGGAAATGTTGCATGATTAGGGCCTACCCCTTCACTTGTGGGCAGAAGCATGCAATACATCAGTTTATGTGCAAAACCATTGTCCTCATAAGATACTTGGCATGAGTACACCCGAGGAGGCTTATTTTGGTAAGAAGCCTGACCTTTCTCATTTGAGGATTTTTGGTGCTAATGTTTACATGCATGTGATGAAGGATGCCAAGAAAAAGTTGGAGCTGACTGCAGAGGTTGGGATATTTGTGGGGTACACCGGTACACCCCACAATTATCGTGTGTATTTGCCAGATAGTGGTAAAACTGTTGTGCGACGGGATATAAAATTTCAGGAGGAGAAAGACATGAAGTGTTCGCTTGAGAGGGAGCTACACTTGCATGCAGATGAGGAGTTATTAGTTCCTAATGATGAGATTTAGGACGTGGATCAGCCACATGATGAGGTTCATGGAGTGGAAGAGACCACTCAAGCAGCGCCAACCATCAGAGGGCGAAAGCGCTTGACAAAAGTTGAGCGACTGGCTCAAGATGCAGAGAAAGTTGTAGGACCACCTACAACCCAATGTAGACAAAGACAGTCACCTGATCCGTACACTGGATACATGGCTCTTATGAGCAAGTGTGTTGTGACTGAGCCATCCTCTTTTGAGGAAGCTATGGAGGATCCCGCATGGGTAGACGCCATGGTGGAAGAGTATGATTCTATTGTCAGAAACAGTGCATGGGATATTGTCCCAAGATCAGTGGGGAAATTAGTGGTGGGTTTGAGATGGATCTACAGAGTGATGCAGATGGGGTGGCACATTCATCAGATGGATGTGAAGACTGCGTTCCCCACTCTCAAAGCTATTAGAAAAATTTCGAGGGAAAAAATGGGCCTCAAAACAAAAATGTATAACCAAAATAAACTTTATAGAAATCAATAAGATTCAAGATGATGATGTCAATCATGGGGGATCATTCACCATTTTGGAGTCAAAAAGTAAAAATATTAAAAAATAAAAATAAAATACTTTCTCAACTTATATCCCTACAATTATACTAGAATTTCATGTGGGAGCACTTGTTGGATGCAAAATTTAATTTCTCATCCAAGGAGTACCTATGTTGCATACTCTTTTTGGACACTACTACACGAAAACTGAGAGATACTTGAAAAACGTGATTGCAATCATGTTTTTTCATGTATTTCTCATTTTTCATGTAGCAACTATTGAAAAATCTAACTAGATTCAGTATTAATATTTGTATTTGAGTCTTAATTAAATGTATTTATGAAAATAAATAAAAATAATTTTTATTAAAATTAATATGACTTATTAAACATGGGTTTCATGCTTGGGCCATCATGTTTCAGGTCAAACTCCCCATTGAGGACTTCTAGGATTTATACTAAGTCATTAGGGTCATTGTTCATTTAAAGAGACCCTTCTTTGGATTTTGAATCATGTAGAAAGAATTATTATTGAGTTAAATAAATTATTTGTCACATCTACACCAAGTCGGCCTCAAGGAGATCAAGTCGTCCTAAATAGGGTAATTCGACATCACCAGAAGCCTATATATTTAAGTAGTTTGAATTCATTTGGAGACATCTCACACAAGCTTGATATCCAAGAGACGGAAGCAGAAAAAGTGTGAAATTCTAAGAGAAGGAGAATTTTTGGAAAGGACAAGATCAAAAGTTTTGGGTCATCTCTCTCTCACACGTGTAGATTTTCTAGTCTACTATTGGATGTTTGATGTTGTGTGTGTGTTATATTTTTTCCATGACTAGCCCCATGCATGAAGTCGGGGGGGTGGACAGTCCCCCCTTCGTTGTGCGGGGCACAGTGAGGGGGTTACGGGGGATCGGGGTTTGAGGGGGCTAACAGGGTCTTAGTGAGCCCCCTCGAGCTTTTTTTTTTGGACCCTATATTAGGTGGGTAGACCTACCTATGGTTTGTGCATGGTTTTTTCAAAATGGTTTTGGGCATGATGATTTTCTGCCCATGGTAATCTTGTAGAGCTAGTCAAGGGAAACTATGGTTATGTTCTAATCAAGGGTTAATGGATTGGGATTTATGGATGCTTCAACATATATCTATATATATATATATATATATTGTAGCATTGAAAGGAATATATAATGAAAAATCAATCTAGTAGTCTTAGCTTTAGGATCCAAGGGAAATCTTTGTGTATATACATTTCATGTTTTATGCTCTCACAATTATTTATTTTCTATTTTTAGAATTCATATGCAGGTAATTTTTGTACAAGGTTAAAACCTACAATCTAAGTGTTGTTGCTAGACCAAAGTCTTTTTTGTTGGGTTGAAATATTTGTTGGGCTACTACTGGGTCAAATTTTGTTGTTTTGAAGTTGTTGTGGCTAGGGCGAAGTTGTTGCTGCTAAGTCGAAGTTGTTGTTGAAAGGGTTGTCATCTACATAAGGAAGAAAGGGATGACTTGGTGTGGAGGAAGTTTGTGTCTAGGTCAAGAGTCTTGGATCATCTCATGAAATTATTAAGGAAGAGTTGTTGATTGGGTCTTACCTTAGATAGGGGTTTTCCCCTAGCTTTTTGTTTACATCTGGTGTTTGCTGTTTGTGCTATTGTTTTGATAATTGCTTGATGAACTTAAGACAAATAATAACATAATAAAAAATGAGAATATCACAAGTAATAATCAATATAAAGAAAATACTTTTTGCCTTTCTGATTTTCTAACATGGTATCAGAGCGAAGGTGAAGAAGGAGGAAAAAGGCAGTTGAAGATCTATTGAAAGGAGATTTAAGAAGGTTGAAAAAGGGTCAATAAGAAGGAGTTATAAAAATTCAAGCCTACCATCTTCAAGGACAATGTCTAACTCAATGAAGGGATAAAACAAATCAGAAGGAGCATCAGACTACATGGCATGGAAAAAGAGGATAGACATCATCCTTGAGAAAAATAAAGTATTGGATTTAGTCAGAGGAAAAGTAAAGAAGCCTACAAATGAGTCAAGTGATGTAGAGAAGGAAAAGTTCAGGGAAACATAAATATTGACCATGACACTAATGGTGGATGTAATAAGGATAACCTCATCCCATATATATCCAACATAGATTTTGCTAAAGAGATGTATAAGGCATTATCCAAATTATCAACTATCAAGAATCTTGGTCAAATAGAAAGTCTTAAAAATGAACTAAGATCTATAAAGATGATAAAAGAAGACATTGTGGCATCCTTCTTAGTGATAATAGCTAGAATCATAGATGAACTCCAAGCAATTGATGAGATAGTACCTGAAAAGGAGCTTGTAATCACTACACTTCTAGGATTACCAACATCTTGGAGTGCCTTCTCATCAGGTCTTAATAGTTGGAAGGAAACTCCTATAGTCAAACAATAATGGAATGCATGCAGCCAGGAATAAGTTCAGATTTCTCTAGTAAGAAATAAAGAGAATGAAGAGGAGAAAGTTTCAAATGCTCAATCCACTCATCGTAGGAACAAAGGATCATTCAAGAACTTTAAGGGCCTAGATGGAAGATAGACCTATACAAAATTGAATGCTACAATCGTCACAAGATGGGTTATTACAAAAGTGATTTTCCTAAGAATCTGAAAAATATAAAGAGAAATAGGGAAATGAAAATGTTGCTTAAGAAGGATCTCCAAAGAAGCACAAGACCTAAGAATTTGAAATAAAGGACTTATACGACTAAGACCTTTTACTCTAAGTTTTTGAATTGTTTTGTACTTTTTATTTTTAGTACTTCTAGGTTTAACATGTTTTGGAAAAACATTTTTCAATTGTTTTCTTAAAGTTATAGGTATCCCTCGAGATTGGATTAAAAGAGAGCCCTCACCATTTTCCAAAGATAAGTATCTTACTCCTTGTATTATCTTTCATATTCAGTTTTCATTTTCCTTGTCTAGATGTGTTTATACTATATTCTAATAACATTTCCTTTTATATTTTCCTTGTTTAGGAAAAGGTTGTTGATATTATCAAGGGCTATGAAGAAGATCTCACAAAGAAAAGCATAGAGGTTCTATTGGAATTGATATCCAGAAAGTTTGTCTAACTCAAAGGCATGTTTTAGACTATAAGTTTTGTTCTCTTTGTAAAGGTATATTCATTCATTTTAATAAATATACTTTACATTACTAACAATTGTTATGCCTAGGACCTTTGAATCATAGTGATTCTTGTTTAGGTGATTAATATCAAGTGTTACACAGTAATTTGTCACTGTCTCCTTGTCAGTCTCCCTACTGTGTCATGAAATCAAATCCATCATGCTCATGCTCTCTGAAATGGCCAAAAAACCCTCTTTGCCTAAGTTTAGTGGATCATCGCGACTGTTATTGAAATAACCGCGCTGAATGGCAGATGATAGTGTAATTGGTGCGCTGCCAGCGCGGAAACACACGGGTTTTCCGCACTGGTCGAATTTCATAGCCAGCGCACCCTCCGCTTGTATTAAAACGCGCTGACCAGACTTCTTCTGTTATTGGGATGCGATGCCAGCGCACCATTCCAGTTATGCACCCACGCTGATCCTGTTTGGGCGAGTTTGTTCTAACAACAAACCTTCCAGATGACTCTAGACCTGGTTGTTGGCTTTGTAAAGGTCGTCCTCCCTTCTATGGCATGTCTGTTCGCCTTATGAGCCACCTTTCTTGGAGATAAGCTCATCCTTTCACTATTCATGGAGAATCCTTCTCCTCTATAAGCCTCCACCATTGCCATGAGCAGCTAGTTTTTGACATATAGACTTTGGCATAGAGGAATTCATAGTGCAATAGTGTTGCTCTTAATAGGCATTTGGTGTGTTAAGTGTGGATTGCTAGAGAGCTTAAGGAAGGTTGTGAAGTCTTGTTGCCTTGTGTGAGAGAGAGAGTTGTTTGTCTTGGGAGATATACATCCAAGGGTGAATGCTTATGAGACTTGCTGGCTGGACCCTCTTGAGAAGGACTTAGCGTCAGAACATTGGTTGTACCTTTCTCCGTTTTTGATTAATAAAAGATAGATGACTATTGTTATGGTTCCATTCTCACTTGTCTTGTGATGGTTAGTGTGAATTACATCCTTTCTGACTGATGTATAGTTGCTTTTACTAGATTTCACGCTTGTGTTTGTTCTCTCTTTGCATGTGCAGGTGTCCATCCACGAGGATAGTGGAGGATCGTGACCGACCAGAGCGAAGGAGTGAGAGTGGCATCTCTTCATCAAACAAATAGCGCTGGAATCCAAGTAGGTGTTCATTACCCACTTGTTAATTGCAATTAGGAACTTGTAGAGTAGCATTGATTGATTGTTGCTAGACCCCTTCTGGGCTAGTAGGGAGCGCCTCTATCCGTAGAGGGGATTTACCTCTCCAACAATTTGGCGACTCTGCTAGGGAGCGTTGCTTGTGTCTTTATTGTTCATCCTTGTTTTGAGTTTGATTATTACTCTCTTGTCAAAGATTGGGGATTAGTTCTCTATTTTTTAATTTCCTGGCTTATTCTGGGGAAAGCTTTAATTGTTTTAAAAACCTTTACCTTGGTCTGGGAGCTTTTGGTTTGATTTTGCCTGATTTTTAGCCTCAGCGCGTTTTATATCAGAACAGTCGTGTTGACATCGCACATCTGTTTCTTTGCTTTCCCTTTCATCGCGCTTGTACATTTAACAGTCGCGTTGACCTTGTTTTCGAGCCAGCGCCCTTAATTCGTGTTCTTCCGCGCTGACAACGCAAAGTTACTACGCGCATTGTCTTGTCATCACTTTGTTGCTGAGGGTCACCCGCGCTGATCCTGTAGAATTCATTTTTGTCCAAATTTGCCTCCTGAGCCTGTTGGTTTGACTGTCCCCTGCTCTTTCCACTTGGTTTATGACTTGCTTTATTTTGTCTGAAATGTGAGATACTTGCTCGCGAAGTCTTGTTCCACAAGGGTTCGTTTATTTATTACTTGTTTCGGTTTTGCAAAGCCTTCCTTTTTGCTTTCGTTGCTTGGTTTGCATTTTTCCTTAACTTTTACAGTTGCTAGAGTGTGTCAGATCGTTATTTGACTGGTTTTGAACTCTCATCCTCCGGGTGTTTGCTTTTCTCTATTGATTTCGCACTCAAACCCTAGGGCATCTGGTGGTCGTATGTGTGTGTCAAGCCTTCCGTGGGATCTTGTTTTCTTGTTTGACCAGCCAACTTTAGATTTGCTTTTCACATTTCCTCAGTGATTGTTGAAAGTGTTTTCGTTGTGTTCCAAGCGATTTTGCTTCCTCCTTGTTTGAATTCCTTTTTGTCTTATTGAGCTTAGATCACATAGCTCATAAGCCTTTGTTTTTCCTTTGATTTGGAAAACTGGTTTTTAGTGTCTTGGGAACTCTATTGTGTTTTCATCGAGTGATTTCATTTCTTTTGCTTGGTGTAGCTGTCTCTCAAAATCATTTTAAGCATCTTGTGTCATTGAAAAGAAAATCAAACTAGTATCTTTTTCATTCAATAGTGAAAGGAAAAGAACATTTCGTTGATTTGTGTTTTCAAAAGAAAAAGTTTCGTTTCCTTACCATTAGCTGCATTAGGTTGTTTGGTTGCTTGAATTTGTTTTGTTTGATTGAAAAAATCC
This sequence comes from Pinus taeda, assembly GCA_000404065.3. Lineage (NCBI taxonomy): Eukaryota > Viridiplantae > Streptophyta > Pinopsida > Pinales > Pinaceae > Pinus > Pinus taeda. The sequence continues at coordinate 20,722 of APFE030400397.1, read as the reverse complement.
TAACCTTCTCATAGTTAGAATTCATCGAACGAAATGATGTTCTTTGGCATGTAGTTTGCATCTAGGTAATTCTGAGAGATCATATGGTAGGACCTGAAATCAAAACTTAATTCAAGATCAACCGTAAAATAAATCAAATTTATCTAAAAATGCATTGGAACTTAACGCAAATATCTAGAGGTCTAGGCTAGAGACGTGCTCCGGCGTCGTAAAACCTAGTCACTCTTGTTTTCGCATTAAGGTTGGGTGATTCCTCCTGGAGTGATTCAATTGTGGTCTAGCACGGATTTGGGCTCCCACGTACCGTCGCGTATATATGGGGAGACTCCACTAGGTTTACATCCTTTATCCATAGGAGGCCGAGTCTACCGCCTTGTGAATTGTAACGCACCGAACACAACATTCGGGATGATTGTCTGCAGTATGAAAAGTCCTTGGTTCTCATACGATTGCCAAGGTGTATAAGCAGTTTTACGGGTTGCTTGGTAAACCTTTTTCCTAGAATCTCGAGAGAAGTCACTTTTGATCCTTTTCGGACTCCCTAAAAGAAAAGGTGTAAGTGAGCGTCTTTTCACTTCGTGCTCATTAAACATTCGAAGGAGATAGAGTCATCTTTTCGTCCTTTTCTCCACTATCGAAACATGAAAAGGTCAAGTTCAGTTCCCGTGTCTTAAAATTTATTTGGCCACGATAACATTACCTAGTTAGATCTTGTGTGCGTTTAGTTTTGAGTAGGTTTTATCGTTAGCTTGCTTAGGGTCTTTGTTCGGTCATCCTGGCGGATCCATCAACTCCGTCTTCTATCCCAAGTGACGAAGGGTCTCCATCTTCTGTTGCCCCTGAAACTCCGGTCTGTGACGCTCTTCCTATTGTTCCGAGCATCCAGCCGTTGAATTCTCGAGCTCCGGAGGACGATTTCTACGAGTTCTTTTATAACCCTATTTGGGAGCCCTCTGACGAGGATTTTCCTGCCACTCCTGTCGCTGCCCCATCTCTGATGGCTTCTTCCGATATGGGCGACACTTCTCCTGTGTCGAGTGGCCCATCCGTCATGTCGAGTATAGATACTCCCATTCCGGCGACATCCCCCATCATCTCTACGCCCTACACCGTTACACCTTTGGGTGTCACGGTGCCGGCGCGTTATAGATCATTGAGGGAAGCTATGAACTCGGCAGCTTCCTCTTCCGTTTGGGATCAAAACATTGTCCCTACCACAGGACCGTTTGTTTCCCAAGTCCATCATACTATTGTTACAGCAGTCCCATCCAACCTGACCGTTTGTGTCCCGGCGTCAACTCCAGTTGTTAGCACCGTCACAGGATCATCTACTGTCACTTCTGCCACAGGCCCATCTCGAGGTCCAACGCAAAGTGGTCAACCGTCACCTTCTTCTAGAGTTGTGCACCCCGCAAGTGGTGCTCCTCCTGCTTCCGATCATATGACGGCAGAGGAGGCATATTTTCAATACTTGCGTAATGTCCAGAACCCATATGGGAAGGGCCCGTATTATGATCCTGAGAATCATTATTTGTTTACCTCCTTGCCTGAAATAACTTATGATGAGATTTCCATTCCATTGAACGTGACTTGGGGTACCACTGGCTATGGTGGCGGCCAGTACCATCCGGGACAAGGACAACAAGGACCACCCTACTAGGGTCAACAACCCTACTCGCAGCATAATCATGGGCAGCAGTATGCTGGTCAAAATTAGCCAGGTCAATAGGGAGGCCCACAAGGACAACCCATTCAGGGACAACCTTTGTTCTCTAGTGGTCCGGCTTTTACGTATCTTGGGAAACCTTCTGGTAACCCGGGACAACCTAATGCTCAACAAGGTCAACTTGGTACCCAACAAGGCTACCTTTCGGGGCAACCTTATGGGAACCAGGGACAACCTCATGGACAACAACGTCAACCCGTAAACCAGCAAGGAAACCCTTCTGGGCAAGGGGGCCAGCCTTATGTGCAGCAAGGCCAGCCTACCGCTCAGCAACCATATGGTCAACAAGGACAAACCTCGGTTGCGCAAGGGCAGCCCCTCACTTAGTACGCTCGACCTTCTTGGTGAACAGGGCCGTCTCAAGTCCGACCAGGACAACCTTCTGGCTAGACGGCTCAGCATGCAGGCGGGTACCAATCCCGACCTCCTCTTTCAGGTGGGTATCAATCCCAGCATCCGTATTCAGGTGGGTATCAATCCCAGCCTCCTTATTCAGGTGGGTACCAATCCCAACCTCCTTACTCAGGTGGGTACCAATCCCAACCTCCATACTCTGGTGGGTATCAATCCCAGCCTCCGTATTCGGGCGGTTATCAATCCCAGCCTCCCTATTCTGGCAGGTATCAATCCCAGCCTCCTTATTCTGGCGGGTATCAATCCCAGCCTCCTTATTCAGGTGGGTATCAGGCCCAACCTCCTTATTCGGGTGGGTACCAGTCCCAACCCCAGCATTCAGGTGGGTATCAATCCCAATCTGGTCATCAAATGTCGCCTGGTTCCCAGGCTCAGTACGGATACCAGCAACCCCAGGGGCAAAACCAATATACCCCGTACCAAAATTACCAACAGCCGCAGGGTAATCCTTATCCAAATTATCAACAACCTGCCAGCCAGTATGGTAACCAATGGGGTGCTGGGGGGCAGAATCAGCAACCCGGTTCTGGAAACAACCCTTATGGACAGAATCCTTCAGGACAAGGCCCTTACGGACCTAGTCCATTGGGACAAGGACAATGGGGGTAACCAGGAGCTGGATGGAATTCTGGTTCCACCTCGTATCCGGCACAAATGTCTTTTAATCCGTAGCTACCATTTTTAGCAACGTTGGAACTGCCTGATGTGTCGAAGTTAACGAATGATCCCATTCTACACGATCCACAATGGCCACCAGTTCCAACCAAAATACCTAGTGACTGTCCCAAATTTGATGGGAAGTCCGGAGAGGACCCTCAAGCTCATGTGATGACATATCACTTATGGTGTTCATCAAATTCATGGCTCGATGACTCGATCCAGCTTCGCCTCTTTCAGAGGACCCTCACTGGTTTGGTAACTAAATGGTATATCGAATTGGCCCGTGCATCATTTCATGATTTCAATTCGTTGGCTATGGCATTTTTGAATCACTTTCAGTTACCCATTCGGTACGAGACAGGGACTCACCTCCTCACGTCTCTTAAGCAGGATACTGCTACGCATATCTCTGATCATATTCACGAATGGAGAAGGCGTCGTAGGTTAATCAAGTTTTGGATACCTGATTTTCTCCTCACCGACTGGTTCACAACCTCCTTTATCCCCAAAATTGCACGGGACATTGCTATGGGGGCTTGCGTAACTGAAGAGCAAGCGATCGCGCGCGCTCAATACCTAGACTTAGTTTACTCTCAGTCTGGTACTTTGTATTATTATTTTCCAGACGCCCCTAGGCCTGGTACATCCAAGACTCCACCCATGCCATCTGTCGATGGAGTCATTGGCTCTGTAAACCAGGCCTATAGAAAATCATCCAACCCTGGGAAGAAAAAGTCAAGTACATCCAACGAAAACCCTTCCCAGGGTGTTGTAATTTCTGGTAACAACTCCGAGGTCAATGCCGTCCAGTCCACCATGGTAGGCAAGACCTCGAAAAGGAAGAAAAAGGAAAAGGGGAAAGGGAAGAATAAGTCCGATCAACCCAAGCAGGAATCCTCTAAACCTCCTGCCGAGGAAGGAGCTAAACGCAAACCTAAGTATCCTTGCCTCATTTGTGAGGAAGATCACTACACTAAGGACTGCTCTAAGTGGTCCGAAGTTAGTCGTTTGTTGAAAGGTGCTCCTGGGATCCCTGCGGTTCTGAAAGAACCCTTTCCCTCTCAGCAAACCAAGATGGTGGTTGATCCTTCTTCATCTTCTCCCTTCGGTTCCTAGGTCTTCATGGCTGGAACTATTCCTATTCATGTAACAACCCGAGCTAAGGAGTATCCGTCTTCCGCCGGGAAGGAGCCGGAGGTTCCCTCAAGTGCTCCTTCGTCCAGCTCTGGTCCTCTCCATATCGAGAGACCGAGTACTGAGACGACAATCTGACCCCCTCCCAAAGGGGTACTTAGAAGGTCTTCTTATAACCCGAATTCTCGTGCTGCCCAGCACTATAACATCGTGGAGGACTTAGCGCAGGCTCCGTCTGCCATGTACGCCTTAGAGGTCCTTCAGAGCTGCCCCCCCAGAGGAAGTCCCTGCTATCGGCCATCGGTGGCATCGACCCAGCGGACTCGGATTTAATCACTTTCGACCTCGAGAGCCATGTTCCTCGACTGCCTCATCAGATAGCTTTCCTCATTCAAGTCATCATCAATTCTAAAATGATCCATCGTACAGTCATTGATAAGGGCGCATCAACCTGCATTATGTCTATTGCATGTTGGAAAGCCATCGGGTCTCCGACGTTGATTCAGTCCCCAATGACCTTGGAAGCATTCGACGGGAGAGAATCTCGACCGTATGGTATCCTTCAACGGCTACCGATTACCTTAGAAGGGAAGACTGTAGAAGTAGAAGTTGAGGTTGTGGACGCAAATCTCACATATAACCTCCTTCTGGGCCAGAGCTGGATGTACGTTATGCGTGCTGTGGCTTCATCCCTCTTCTGTGTCATTCGTTTCCCCCATCAAGGGAAAATTGTCACGGTCGATCAACTTTCGTTCTTCGCTTCCTCTTCTGAGGGAAACGTACCCTTCGTTGAGCATACCTCAGTTCCGTATGAAAATGTGGGAGCCGAGCTCTTCAAAGAACCCACCCTTATGGGTGTTTTTTCCCTCCCACCTCCCAACTTCACCTCGATCTCTATGATCTCGGTTCGTTTTGATCCTTGGATCCTTCCTTCCATCGACCAGATAGAACTGTGGGGTTGGGAGATGCCGTTGAGTCCAGCCGAGCTCAACTACATTGAAATTGTCGCTGCATCGGCCTCTCATGATCAACCCACCATCTCGAGTGGGGCTTTGGACTCAGATGATTTTCCCCCTTGGTTAGGAGTATAAACCTCCTCAGATCCATTGAAGGAAATATTTCCTTCCGATGAGGCTATCATAGAGACTATGTCTCTAGACGAACGTCCGTGGTTTCCTCTTCACCACCGTTCCTCCTTTCTCCCTACCTTTCAGGAAACACTGCTTTGTCTTGAGCGGTTTGCTCCATGTCTCCCTTATCAACCCCTTCAGACGCCTATTCAGATTTATCACACATCGTCCGAAGGGAATTTAGGGAACATCACGCAAACACAACCAATTGACATCTCTGTTAAGGCAGGGATTGTCAACAATATTTACATAGGAGTGACCTGCACTCCTGAGGAGATTCAGGTTTATATCACACTTTTTCACGAATTTCGCGATGTATTTGCATGGTCCTATGAAGAAATGCCCGATATTGATCCATCTATAGTAGTGCATGAGATACCAACGTATCCTGGGGCCAAACCTGTTCGCCAGCGTTTGCGTCCCGTGCACCCCCGTAAGGCGGCAACCATCAAAGCAAAGGTTGAAAAGCTTCTTAAGGCGGGATTTATTTATCCCATCCCACTGACAGAATGGGTCTCAAATATCGTCCCTGTCGACAAAAAACAGGGCACCATTCGTGTCTGCGTTGATTACTGCGACATTAACAGAGCTTGCCCAAAGGACAACTAACCCACGCCATTCATTGATCAACTCATTGACGACTGTGCGGGTAGCGAGATATATTCTTTTATGGACGGCTTCTCTGGTTACAATCAGATCAACATTGCTCCGATTGATCAACACAAGACAGCCTTCATCTGTCCGTGGGGCACCTTTTCTTATAAAAATCTCCCCTTCAGCCTCAAAAATTCCGGCGCTACCTTTCAGCGTGCGATGTCTTATGCTTTCCACGATATCAGACACATCGTACAGCCGTACCTGGATGACCTTCCCGCTCATTCGGCGAAGTCCACGGACCACCCATCGCATCTTCGTGAGATCTTTCTTCGTTGTCGACACTATAATATCCACTTAAATCCGCACAAATGTGTCTTCTGTGTCGAATCAGGTCGACTTCTCGGGTTTATCGTCTCCCGAGAGGGCATCCGTCTGGATCCCCTTAAAGTCAAGGCAATTGTGAATCTTCCTCCCCCTGCAACTTTGTGGCAATTACAGAGTCTGCAGGGGAAAGCTAATTTTCTAAGACGGTTTATACCAAACTATGCCGAAGTGGCAAAGGGTTTTACCCGGTTACTGAAGTGTGACACCCCATTCCGATGGGATGCCATAGCCGAGGAGTCTTTTTCTCATCTCAAAACTCTCCTGGTTTTCGCCCCTTTTTTGCGGCCTCAAAATTACCATCGCGACTATACACTCTATTTGGCTGCTGCCGATACCACTATCGGCATCGTTTTGGTTCAGGACGAAGATGATGGCATCGAGCATGTCATTTATTATCTTAGTCTCAACTTACTAGATACTGAGACTCGATATCCATATGTCGAGAAGTTGGCTCTCGCCGCAGTCTGCGCCGTCCAACGTGTTAACACCCAGGTTGTTCCCTATGACTCCCAAGGGAATACGACCGGGGTAACCACTAACCAATCTTTGGATTACAGCTTCTAGCCCAGCTGTAATCAGAGAGGGCTCTCTCTTTAAGGTTTGTCTCTGTTTTGTGGAGATTTTAGGCTAGTTATGAAAAGAAAGTTTCTTTAGTTTTTAGTTTGGTTGGGAGGATGTTTTCTGATAGTTTTGAAATTTTCTCTGCAGGTAAATTAATCCATTGGGCAATGGAGTCTGTGGCTGTTGGTTTCTTGAAATCCTGAGTTTGGTGCAGCTGGAATTATAGGGCCTTTTATATATCTTGTGAAACAAACTTTGGATTGTGATAATGGAGTGTAAACAACCAGTGAAAAGTAGTTAAGAATTTTTCACTAAGCTGGGATGTGAGAAAGGGATGTATTCCTCAGGAGCAAACTTGAATTCCCTGAAACAATAGATCATTGTGATGATATAGTGTGAAAGGTAGCAAATAAGAATTACACTTTCATTGCCATAACTGAAGAAAAGACATTTATAATAGCTTAGATTGAGTTCAGGGTAATCTGTGATTAAATCCTGGAACTATTCTTTTTCCTTGCTACTAACTATTAAAACATGAATGATATATGAAAGATAACAAACATATAACAAAGAGTTACAAGAGAAACTTATTGAGTCATGAGATACGCAGGAATCCTGCAACATTCAGCTATACACCAGCAAAACATC
>APFE030400394.1:93828-107635 GCA_000404065.3 Pinus taeda | reverse complement strand
AATAAAGAAACATGTCTTGGTTCCCGATATGCTTCTTCTTTATGTTTATGATGTTCATGTTTGAATTTCATATATGAATGGTTGTTTAAAGTTCATAACTAACTTCCTTCTTTTATAACATAAAGATGATTTCTGTATAAGTCGTTGTCCATATATTGCTACATTCTTTGGAATTGTTTGTTTTGCAGGACAAAGGAGTGAAAGGGACGAGAAGAAGGGTTTGGACCCTTGAGGAACTTCTCAAACGTAGGACCTGAGGTACGTCCTTCATACTTTAGAATTTGCTTATTATAGTGTAATGGCTGTGTGAGTGCATGCTTCTTTGTTTAGACAACTTTCAGTCTACTAGGGTTTCCACCCAAAAGCCCTAGGGGAGCAAATTCCTCAACATCCATTACAATTATTCTGAATCAATCTACTCTCTCTGCGTGTTCTTCACCAAAATTCTGCCTGTAATCATAGTTACAAAACCTATGAATTCACCATTTATATGTAATTCAATCATTCAAGATAATTTCACACATTCACATGGTTAGAATAGAATTATGTGTATATATAAATATGAAAAATTGATACATGTTGAGACTCTCTGTCCCTCATGGGCCTGTTCTTTAATATCAGTGGCCTCTCTTCCCTTTTTTACTCTGCTTTTAGGCTTACATATATGCTAGGAGTTCTGTTGAACTATCTTGGTTCGACTCCTATATCTACTGAATTGACTCGTAAATCCTCTGTCCACTATGTCCACTTCTAATTAATTCCTAAAAGCTATCTCTCATCCTCTAATCATGCAACTGTTTAAGAGTTATACTTGACTTTGGACTCTTTTGACATTACTATCCACTCATGTTCTCATTTATTTGAGAGCACTTACAATTTCCTCCCATTATCTAATTAAATCACTAAAAGGACTAAATTACATTAACTTGAGACGTATGAAAACTATTTCCTAGAAATACATGACCCCCTATGTCTACTTATTTACAATGATTTTCTCTTGGGTGAATGCTCCTGCATCATCTTCATAGTACATAGAGTAATTTCTTCTCATTGCATTTATTCCCCTTATTGTACTTACTATCATAGTTGAAACTTGGTCCCTTTGCTCTTCTTTCATCCATTCTATGATGATAAAACCTTGTTGGTTTAGGAGAGGGAGAATGCTTTTGTCTATATTTATTAGCGGTTAATATTCTAATGGACATGTTTTTACTTTCCAATTTCCTTGATGGACTAAAAGCATGCTCTAGAGATTTAGGTAAAAAGAGACACACCTCATGTTGAATCCATTTATTTAATGTTACCATAAATAGGTCTAATAATTTTTCCTCTAAAACATTCTTTACCTTGAGATTCAACCCTTTTTCCGAAGATTTACTAATTGACTAGAGAATTTATTGCTCTTAAAATCCCCATAATGTGCTATCAATTCTTATATAAATATGGAATAGCATATAATATAATCCTTTTTCCTTTCACAATTACATTGAAACCATAATGTTGGTCTTATTCTAAAAACATGGATGCAATGTTTACCTTTTGTAACAATGCCAATTTGTATAGATCAATGTATTTCTCCATCTGAAATATTCATGTTATAGGATCATTGCCATCAAACTTCCTCATATTTATCATTGGAATGCAAAAGTTCCTTGCTGTTGATTTAAATCCATGATGATGTGGATCTTGGATTGAAAAGTCTTGATTATGATTATGTGATTCAATATTTATGCTTTCCAATCGTGATAAAATGCTTTTAACCTATGATTGAGTCTCAACACCATTCCTATTCTTATTTTCATGATTTCCTCTAAGATTTTGTAATAAAATATTTTGTATTTCTTTCATATTTTCTTTCATCGATTTTTTTTTTTTCATTCATCATATTTTCCATTTCATCCATCATTTTTTGTTCCACATTTCCAAATGATCCTTTTACCAATGACAAATCAACACTAATAGTATCACTTATTTTCATAAATTGACTTTCACATGTGGATACACAATATTCGAAGTCTTATGTTTCTTATTGAGTCATGAATGAGCCTTCAATATGTTTAATTAGTGTAGTATTTCTTTTGAGTAATGTTGGAAAATAATATTAGTACTCCTCTTTATTAAAACCTTTAGACATCGAAAATAATGGATATTATAATCAAAAGTTATGCCACTTGTATGTTATGTACCTTTAAAAACTTATTTTGGAGAATATATGAATCACTGAACTTTTTTTTTTTTTTAAATATCTATGAGATTTGAGCCCTTCTGAATTTGAAACCTTAATCTATGATATTTTGATATGTTTTCTCTAAAATTACACATATTTAACCAAAGTTTGATGGGCCAAGTGAAAGTTATGGTAACTTTCCCAAAACTTTCTAGTTTTTTGCCTCTTGTAACAAGTAAACTTGTATAGCATGCCACATGTCAAATTATTCAAATATAATTATGAAATTTGTATATTAGGTAGCTATTTATGCCTCCTAATATCTTTGAAGATTTTTCAACCTGAAATGCCCCAGAAAAGAATTTATATAAAAAATACTAAGATGACTTGTCTGAAACTAATTTTAGGATCCTTCACAAACCCTAAATTCCGTAAAGTATATTTCTAAAAGTAGAGTGAACCAAACTATTAAATTTGAAAAAAATATTCCCAAAGATTCATTATCAATATGGCACAATTTTCACTTTATGAAACCTCTTATAAAAAAATTTATAACAATATTTACAAAATGACATGTTTGAAACTAATTCAAGAGCATTTAGGAACCCTAACTTCCTTAGAGCACATCTTTGAAAGTATAGAAAAAAAATATATAACATTTGTGTTGGGTGTGGAGAATGATTATCATCCAAATTTAGAGGTCTTTGTTTCAGCTGGATTTTATACCTTAGGAATATTGTACACCCCTCCATGCGAAGGGGTGTGGGGCGGGGGAGGGGACTTGTCCCCCTCATGAGGGTTCCAAGGGGGAAAGGGGGAGGGGGGCGATCCCCCCCGGCTAGGGGGTCTGGGGGCCAGTGGTCCCTTGGCAGGGGTTTCAGGGGTAGCGCCCCTGAAGCTAAAAACATATGTAAAATTCCCTTGTAAAAGTATAGTAATTTCTATTCAATCTGGGCCGTTTATTAGACGGATGATCTAACGATAGAACTTATGTTTAGTTTAGGGTTTTTTTCCCTAGAAGGCAGCCCCTCTCTTTGTATGAGGGTATTGTATTGAGGTTGTGTAATAGATGTGTATTCTCTTAGTGAGAAACAGAGAGGTGAGTCTGTGAGAGAAAACATAAGATATTACAACAGATTTGCTGTAGGTTGTGTCTCTTCCTTTTGTTGGATAATAGAAAGGAAGGATTATCTGTTCGGGGTGGACATAGCCAAAACTAGGTGAACCAAGTATATCTGTGTCTCTCTAGTTTTACGTGTTTGTGTTTTTCTGCATATTATATGTCTTACATTTCTTTGTCATATATATAATTTTTCTAACAATTGGTATTAGAGCTAAAGGTCTATTTGGCTGATAAACGCGCAGGAAAGAAGGGTTCCTCATTTGAGTGGGAGAAATGGCGGAAGATGGTAAGTTCAGGGTTGAGAAATTTAATGACCAAAACTTCTCACTATGGAAGATACAGATGGAAGATTATCTATATCAGAAAGATCTGTATCTACCATTGAGCGAAAAGACAAAAAATCCAACGGCTATGATAGATGAAGAATGGAACCTTCTCGATAGAAAGGAACTCAGAACAATATGGTTGTGCCTTGCAGTGTCGGTCACCTTCAACATTTCGAAGGAAACAACGACAGAGGGTTTGATTAAGGCGTTGGCGAAACTAAATTAAAAACCCTCGGCCTCAAACAAGGTATTTCTTATGAAACAATTATTTAATATGAAAATGTCAGAAGGTGGATCTGTTACAGACCATTTAAATGATTTTAATATAGTTACAAGTCAGTTAAGTTCTATAGGGGTAAACTTTGATGATGAAGTTAGAGCTCTGTTATTCTTGTGCTCATTGTTAGAAAATTGGAATGATTTAGTAATGGCCATTAGTAACTCTGTTTCTGGATCTAGTACTTTAAAGTTTGATGATGTTGTCAGTGCTATCCTTAGCGAGGAAATGCGATGGAAAAGCTCCGGTGAGACATCAGGTAATGCTTTGAGTGCAGAGTCTAGGGGAAGAAAAATGGAAAGAGGAAAGAGATTAGGATATCGCAGTAAATCAAGGAAAGGAAAATTCAAGTCCAGATTGAGGATAGTGTGCTGGAAATGCGGAAAGAAAGGAAAACTAAAGAAATACTGTAGATATCGGAAGGGAAAAGAAGGAGATGCACAACAAGAAATAAATCATTAAGAAAATGTGATAGGTGAGGTGTTACAATATGCTTTGATTCTTTCTTTCGAAAATATTACTGATTCTTGGGTGGTAGATTCAGGGGCCTCATTCCATGCCACACCTGATAAGAAATATTTTCATGACTATGTTCAAGGAGATTTTGGACAAGTTCGTTTGAGTGATGATAAACCATATAAAAGTGTTGGAATGGGTAAGGTTCTTGTAAACAACAGAATGGAAACCAATGGCTACTAAAGGAGGTAAGGCATTGATTTGAAATCACCCATAGGTGACCTCAAGAAATTAATAAAGGTATTACATACTCATGTGCTGGTGTGTGTGTCTATGTTATTTTAGGTAATGGATCGACACGATTGTGAAATACACAGACACTTGAAATAGTAAGAGATCAAAGTAAGCAAAATATAAACAAAACAACATTTAATAAGGAGTTCGCCCAATCCTCCTGGGCTACATCTCCTGGTCCAGCCTTCAGTGGTGGCCTTTTTATTATGTCTTTAAAATAGATTTTTACATTGAGGAGCTCAATTTGAGTCTCACTTAACAGAGAATGATTAGTAGGATGTCACTTGGAATTCCCAAGTCCTTAGAGTTCACAGACCCCCCTTACTAAGTTTTGGCCTCAATTGGTCTCTGCTTGCTCGATGCTACCTTTGCTCTAATGGTCAGCTCGACCTTTTTGTTCTCTATAACTTTGCCTCTCGTTTTGTGTCTCTCAGCCTTTGGCTTCTTTTCTGCCTCCTCTTCTTGCCTCACTGTCTGCTTGTGGCTTTAAAGCTAGTTCATTCCTCTGACTGTTCATTTCTCTGGCTGTTCATTTCTGATTCCTAGCTTTCTAGATTACCTACCTCTGTCCACTGGAAATCCCCTGCCTTGCATCACCATCACTGTCTAATGCTTCGCAGAGAGGTGGCCACCTGTCTCTTTGCGAACTGAGTGTTAGTTCTTCCTGAACGGTCATTATTTCTGTTATTTTTCAGATGCTTGCGAAACGGATCCTTCTGTCGAATCATCGGTCAAATCGGACTTCAAATCTTATGCGCCACAGTTTATTTCTCCCTCAGGTCTGGTCATCCATTGGTTTGAACTTCCGTAGTTTATCTGGAGCCCCCAGATCCTACGGTCTTCGCTCATGTCACATGGTTGAGTTGCTCGATAGTTACTCTGCAATGTAAGCATTTTTTCTCTCTGGTCCGCCGGAGATGCGTCACTCGGTGTATGGAATTGCTGGGTCCTTGGCCAAACCCACTTATCACTCGAAATGCCTCCGATATTCTGCCAGTTTTGAGTGCGGGACCCGCCTTGTTGGTTTTATTTCTTTCCCACAGTTTTCTGATTTTCCTTGTGATCAAGTGCTTGGGGCTTTTCCTTCTCGAGGGGTTTTGCCAAGCGATACGTGATGAGTGCAATCGCGTATCAGAAACAACCTCCATTTTTGGATATGAGCTTCCTCATTACCATTTTTGCACCATGCATGGTCTCCATGGGCCAACGGTCAACGTGCTTTGACCGAAGGTCCTCGCTGTTCCGTGCTAGCTGCAAATTGCCATTATTCAGAGGTTATTTCTGATAGCTATAATATTTCTTGAAGTTTGTAATTAATCCTAAACAATCATGGAATTGTTTGAGGATCTAATTCGGATCACAACCTTCCCACTGAAAAAGCTTTTGGACCACCAAAAGTTGGTTTTCAAGCATCGACTAAGTGAGGATACAACTTTCTCACCTGTCTAATCTCTATCCATTTTGCACTACTTGGCATTGAACCCTTGAGTCCAATTCTGAGGTACTCAACGTCTCCTTTGCGCGTCATTCTCACCTTCTTGTCTAGAACTGTGTCTTCCTACAATTCATTAAGATATTCAGGTAATAGGTCATCAATAGAAGGAAATTGACTCTACTCTTCAGGATATTCAATTAACAAAGGTTCAAATAGTCTCAAGTTGTTTGCATTAATGACTAACTAGATGTGCATGTAAGCTGGTAAATCAAGGCGAAATTCATTCTCACCAATTTTCGCAAGGATCCTAAAAGGCCCATACCTTATTGGTTTTAGCTTTTTACCTTCACCTTGCATCCTGTCGTTGTTGACATATAGCCAGACTTGATCACCAACTTGGAAACTATGCTCTATCTGATGCTTGTCATGCCTTGCCTTGTATTTTTCCTGGATCTTTTCTAGCTATTCCTGTGCTACCTGATGGATCTCTTGGATTTGTTCAATGAACCTAGTTGCCTTGTCCACATCACTGTGTCCGTCAACTGCTGTGTCCTTACCAAAGACAAAATCCAAGGGAGACCTTGGTGTGAAACCAAAATAGGTCTCAAAACGAGATCTCTGTGTGGAAGAATGTTTGGCTCAGTTGTAAGCGTGCTGCACATAACACAAATGTTCATCCCAAAGATTGGGATGCTTGCTGCAATATCCCCTAAGCAACTGGATCACTGTCCTATTTACTACTTCTGTCTGGCCATCGTTTTGTGGATGGAAAGCTATGCTTTTCTTTAGTTTGGTGTCCATCAGTTCCCACAGACTTAACCAAAACTTCCCCACAAATCGGGTGTCTCAATCAGATATAATGGAAGTGGGTAATCTAAAATGAGCCCATACATGCTGAAAAATTAAGTTTGCAGTTGTTCAACTGTAATCCGTTTATTACAAGGTATCAAAATACACATTTTGCTAAACCTATCCACGACAACATACAGATAATCATGACCTTTCCTAGATTTAGGCAATCCTCCAACAAAGTCCATGGAAACACTTTCCCAAGGATGAGAAGGAACTGGAAATGGAGTGTACAAGCCTAGTTTCTATTGTTGGGCTTGCTTTTAGCACACATAGTACATCCCCTTACATATCTAGAAACTATCTCATTCATTTTTGGCCAATAACAAAATCTTTGTAGCTATGCAACTGTTTTACTTACCCCAAAGTGACCTGATATTAGAGAAGTGTGTGCCTCTCGTATTATCTTTACTCTTTCAGTTTGTGGAATGCATAGCTTCCCACAATGATACAAGATTTGGTCCTTAATGTGATAATCCAATTCTTCTACTCGTTTGCCTTGACTTAAAGTTGCATATACATCTTTAAAGTCTATATCTTGAGCATATTATTCAATGTAGCTCTCTTGCAATACAGAATTATGCTTAAGTATAGTAGATGCATTTATAATGGGTCTAGATAACATATTTGCAACTTTATTATGTATGCCCTTTTTATATCTGATGACTAAATGAAACTGCTATAGGAATCCCATCCATTTGTAGTGTCTTGATTACTGCAGCTTAGTTTGAGAGTGTAGATATTGAAGTGGTTGATGATAAGTATGTATAACTATTTCTTTGCTCATTAAGTAATGTTTCCACTTTTTCACACTCTGTACTAATGCATACAATTCTTTATCATATGTGGGGTAGTTAACTACTGCATAGTTAAACGTCTCAAAATGATAACATATGGGTTTACCATGCTGTATCAACACTACTCCCATGGCAGAGTCACTGGCATCTGTTTGGATCTCAAATGGTCTTTGAATATTGGGTAGTGCTAGTACAGGTGCTATACTAATATTTTCTTTCAAGGTGTTGAAGGCTTTCTGGAGTTTGCCTTCCCACTGAAGCACCATATTCAATCCTGTTAAAGCATGTAAGCGAGATGAAATTAAGGAAAAGTTAGAAATAAACTTTCTCCAATATTGTGCTGCTCCTAAGAAGCTTCTAACTTCTATGGCGGACCTGGGTTTAGGCCAGTTTACAATGATTGCAACCTTAGAGGGATCTATCTTCAATTCACCACCCCCTACTATGTGACCCAAATAATTCAAGGATGTTTTGCCAAATTCACATTTTGAGAGTTTAACATAAAGTTTTTCTCTTTTCAAAACATCTAATGTATGCTTAACATGCTTTAAGTGTTCTTCCCACGTTTTGCTAAATATAATAATGTCATCCAGATACACAATAACAAAATCATCAAGAAAAGGTCTGAGTACGTCATTCATCATTCTTGTGAAAGTAGCAGGAGCATTAGTTAAGCCAAAAGGCATAACTAGCCAATAATAAAATCCATGCTTTGTTTTGAAAGCAGTCTTCCATGCATCTTGTTTTGCAACTTTGACTTGATGATATCCACTATGCAAGTCTAACTTGGAAAAATTAACAACTTCCTTCAATTGACCTAACAAATCATCTATGCGAGGAAGGGGATAATGATTTTTGATTGTTATCTTATTCAACACTCGGTAATCAATGCACATTCTCCACGAGCCATCTTTCTTTTTCACCAAAACGATTGGAGATCCATATGGTGATGTGCTAAGTCTGATAAACCCTTTCTCAAGCAATCCCTGCACCTGCTTCTTGATCTCTGCATTCTCTAAAGTGGACAACCTGTACATTCCAATGTTAGGCAATGGAGCATCTTGCTACAAATTAATATCATGTAATTTCCCCTTTTTGGGTGGTAGACCCTTAGGTTCTTGAAGCAAGACATCTTATTCTGAAACAACCTTTTCTAAATCAGCTTGATGCTTAGCATCACAACCCAACCCTCAAATACATTGGTTTTATCAGGTTTCTTTTCCTTTACAACCATCAGTAAATATTGCTTGCATGAATTTACAATTTGTTTCATCTTCCCTGAGTTTATGAGAGTATAATTATCCCTATGCTTATGAGCTCTTAAAATATATTCGAATTCCATATTTACGAGGAGATACTTGTTCTCAAATCTGTAGCAAATAGCTCTTCTGTCATACAAGTAGGGACTTCCTAAAATAATTCCACATATATCCAAAGGAATTACATCTAACTCAACCTCATCTACAAATGCTGACCCAAAAGAAAACTTAAGTCTACATTGTTTAGTCACTTGTAGCTGTGCTTTATCACTCAAACAACCTAATGGGTATGGTTTCTTGTGAGGTGTAGTTAGTAATCCCAATTTCTTTACAATTGCTTCAGAAAGCAAATTTACTTGTGAGCCACTATCAAACAAAGTATCTATCTTTTGATGCTTGGAAATAACTTGAATATGGAAAAGCTCATGTATTTTTCTCTCATTCTCTTCATTAACAGTTTGTGCAGAATTACTAGTAGATTCTTCAGAATTTTTACCTCTTATACATGTGGCTGCAATGGTTGCTTCATCTCCTGAGTCTAAACCCAAATATTTCTGAACAGCTTCAATAGTCTTCTTCTTCTTGCCCTCGAACTTCTTAGGTCTCAGCTCTAGATGCAGGATCCAACAGTGCTCATCATCATGCCCCTCCTTCTTATACTGAGTACATGAGGACTTGCTAGTCTGTGCAGTGTTGGCCTTCTTCTCTTTCCATTTCTGTTTTCTTTTCTCCTTATTCTTGCTTGCAGTGGGTTGGGTTGATCCCCCAACTTCTGGGTTACCATTCTTTCCTCTAGATTCTAGCTACGTAGCTTAAACAGATACCTCATTTAGACTAGCGGGATTAAACATGAGGATAGTGTGCCTCATGTAGCTGTGTAGACCACCTATGTACTTCAACAGAGTATCAGGTGAGTCTAATGAAATTCCTAGAATTAAAGCTCTCTTCCTAAATTCTTGAGTGTAACTTTGTACACTTTGCCATTTCATCATGGCTTGCTGCATATAAGCCAGTGGATAGAACTGCTTTTTGATTGCAGAAACAAATTCACTCTAGACAGAAAGATTCTTACCATGTTTCTTCATGTTAGCTTGGGTCTTGCCTTCCCACCATACCAAGGCAGTGCCCCCAAGGTGTAGGCTTGCCAACTGAATCTTGCTCTTGTCTGAGTTGACATTTTGCACTCTGCAATAAACATCAATTTGTCTGATCCAATTGTCTAGCTTTTCTACATTCAAATCTCCATCATATATTGGCAAATAAAATTTAACATCTAGTTTAATCAAAGATGCTTTCTTTTTATGTTCAGGGCTATTAGGAGGTAAGAGAAAGCTTTCTTCTTTCACTTTTCCTTTTGAGTGGTCATGGAGGAGAGATTCTTCTTTCCCCTTATCTTGTTTGGAGCCTGATGATTCCTCATCTTTTTGTTTTCTAAAGTCCCTATACATTTCTTCTACCATGGACCTCATGGCCAGGAAACTCTCTATAAATTGTGGGTCTGGGCTGAAGGAACCTTCCTCTGACATTTTCGTTTGAGGATAGACTCTTCCAATTTCAGGATTAGTTTCGACCAACTCTTCTTCTCCCAATTTGAGCTTTGATCTAGTTAGCATTCAACAGCGAAATCCATCACAAGCTTGTCTAACCTTAACAACCTAATGGCTCTGATACCACTTGATCTGAAATCAACCCTAGGTGACCTCAAGAAATTAATGAAGGTATTACAGACTCATGTGCTAGTGTGTGTGTGTCTATGTTATTTTAGGGAACAGATCAATAATATTGTGAAATACACAGACACTTGAAATAGTAAAAGATCATAGTAGGCAAAATATAAACACAACAAAATTTAATAAGGAGTTCACCCAATCCTCTTGGGCTACGTCTCTTGGTCTAGCCTTCAGTGGTGGACTTTTTATTATGTCTTTAAAATAGAGTTTTACAATGAGGAGTTCAATCTGAGTCTCACTTAATAGAGAATGATCAGAAGGATAGCACATGGAATTCCCAAGTCCTTAGAGTTCAGGGACTCCCCTTACTGAGTTTCAACCTCAATTGGTCTCTGTCTGCTCAATGCTACCTTTGCTCCAATGGTCAGCTCGACCTTTCTGTTCTCTGCAACTTTGCCTCTCTTTCTGTGTCTTTCATCCTTTGGCTTCTTTTCTACCTCCTCTTCTTTCCTCACTATCTACTCATGGCTTTAAAGCCAATTTTTTCCTTCGACTGTTTGTTTCTCCAACTATTTGTTTCTTCTTCCTAGCTCTCTGGATCACCTGCCGCTATCCACTGGAACTCCCCTACCCTGCGTCATCATCACCATGTAATGATTCACAGAGAGGTGGCCACCTATCTCTTTGTGAACTGAGTGTTAGTTCTTCCTGAACAGTCATTATTTCTGTTATTTCCCAGATGCCTGCGAAACAGATCCTTCTGTTGACTCATCAGTCAAATCGGACTTCAAATATTATGTGCCACAGTTTATTTCTCCCTTGAGTCTGGTCATCCATCAGGTTGAACCTCCACCATTAATCTAGAGCCCCTAGATCCTATGGTCTTCGCTCATATCGCATGGTTGAGTTGCTCGACCGTTACTCCACGATATAAGTAGTTTTTCTCTCTCATCTGCTGGACACATATCACTTGGTGTATGGAATTGTTGGGTCCTCGACCAAACCTACTTACCACTCGAAATGCCTTCGATATTCTTTCGGTTTTGAGCACAGGACCTGCCTTGTTGGTTTTAGCACTTTCCTATGGTTTTCCAGTTTTCCTTGTGACCGAGTGCTCAGGGCTTTTCCTTCTTGAGGGGTTTTTCCTAGTGATATGCGATTATACTTTGTGCTAATCGCGTATTAGAAACAACCTCCATTTCTAGATTTGAGCTTCCAAATTTCCATTTTTGTGCCATGCGCGGTCTCCATGGTCCAATGGTCAACGTGCTTTGACCGAAGGCCCTCGTTGTTTCGTGCTAGCTACAAATTGCCATTATTTAGAGGTTATTTCTAATAGATATAAGATTTCTTGAAGTCTGTCATTCATCCTGAAAAATCATGGAATTGTTTGAGGATCCAATTCAGATCAGGCATGTTCCATATCTGAAGAAAAATTTGATTTCAACAGGGCAGTTAGGCAGTGAAGGTTGTGTGAGAACTTTCATGGATAAAGCATGGAAGGTCATCAACAAAGCCCTGGTAATAGTAAAAGGTGAAAATGTTGGTACATTGTATATATGCAATGGTATTTCTAACTTTGTTAATGCTTTAACTTACAAAGGAGTAGATGCAGAATTATGGCATCATAGGCTTGGACACATGAGTGAGAAGGGGATGAAGATTGTTCACTCAAGGATTTTGTTGCCGGGTTTAAAGAATGTTGATTTGGACTTCTATGAGAATTGCATTTATGGAAAAAAGAGAGAGTCATATTTGTAAGAAGAGCTTCGGCGTAAATCACATTAAAAAGACCATTGTCGATGCGTTTCGAACCAACTAGTGTGGTTCATCATCAGGACAAGTGAAGAAACAGATCTTGCCTAGCATGTTAAATAGACTGAGCAGAGACTCCAATGGCTACATAACGGCTAATTAACGGCTACTTTGGACTATAAGGCGAGGTCAAAATTATACTAATAAATTTTAATATTATTTTTATTTTAATAATCTTTAGATTAATAATATGTTACCCTACTTCTATAAATAAGTAAAATTAGGTATAATTATGGTCAGGTTAAAGTTATATTAATAAATTTAATATTGTTCTTTTATTATAATAATCTTAAGATTAATAATATGATATTCTATTTCCATAAATACGTAAAATTAGGTACAATGAGTACTAATGTTATTAGGTTATAAATAAATATGTATTTTAATGGTAAGTTTAAAGCCCTTAAATTATTAATTTATTAATTTATTTACTAAATATATAAATTAGTTTGTTAAGAGAATTAATAATCATGAGGGTTATTTTGAAAAGTAAAGTTCATTGGTATTTATTAATGGTCCTAATTATCGAGAAAAATCTTAAAATTAATAGGATTGTTTATTAAGTAATTTAATTTATTTAATGAGGAAATATATATATATATTTATATATATATGATTTATATTAGAATACTAATTTTATCGTTAATATAGAGAGATGACTTGCAATAAAATAAACTATGAAAAGTATAAATGCAATACAATAAACCAAATTAGAACCAAGGATAAATAATAACTCACTAGGAAAGCATAATAACCCCAAGGATGCATCAAGAAGGTGAAGGCCCCCTACCAAAGTACTAATCCTCTAACTACATGAAATGAAATTAGAATAATAACTGAAATTATATATATTTCTATGTATGTATATATATATGACAAATGCACATATGTACGGTTGAGAAGAATGATAATATTAAAGACACGAGGAGGATATATAATCATCCGCTATATATAACTATAAATAAATACCTGTAATAGAGGAGATTATATTATGCGAACAGAAAGAGAACCTCCTGGAAGAGCGACAAAGAGACGCAAGAGTCGAAGGACAGGAGAAAGTTTCAATGAAACCCTAGATCAGGGCGGAAGAGGAAGAATCAAAAGGCATCGAGGGGGGGACGATGCAAGCACAACAGAAGAACAACGGGGTGGGGGGGAGGGGGAGAAACACTAAGACGACAGGGCGGGGATCCAACACCTACTTACCTTCCAGCCATCATCTTTGTTGAGGTTGATAGGCCTTTTTTCAATTTCTATAGCTTCCCTTAGCTTGCGATGATGGAACTGAGCCACCTTGGCAATTACCTTGGCCTCCTCTATACAGACATGATGCCTGGTC
>APFE030400394.1:66978-90281 GCA_000404065.3 Pinus taeda | reverse complement strand
GTCTTGTATAAGAATCAGTTGCAGGAAAAGAAACAGGAAAAAGAAAACAAGGAATACACAGTTCTTGATGGGATCACTAAAAAATTAAAGGTGTCTGAAAATAATAATAATCAACAACCAAAACAACAACAGCCACCACAACAACAATAGGCACCCCAAACACCTGAACGATACTCTCTTTCATTACATTATTTATTGTCAACTGATTTTGGTGAACCCGAATGTTATGAAGAAGCAATACAAGTTGAAAGTAGGAAGAAGTGGGAGCTAGCCATGGAAGAAGAGATCGACTCCTTAATGCGTAACCAGATTTGGGACTTAGTCAGGTTGCCTGCAGGTAAAAATACATTGCAGAATAAAGGGGTTTACAGGATAAAGGAAGAAGATGGAGGAAAATAGAGGTACAATGCTAGACTTGTGGTGAAGGGGTTTGCACAGAAGAAAGGTATTGATTTTGATGAAATATTTTCTCCTGTTGTTAAAATGACTTCAATCAGAACTATTTTAAGTCTAGTAGTAGTTGACGATTTTCATCTTGAGAAGTTAGATGTAAAGACAAACTTTCTCCATGGGGATTTGGAGGAAGAAATATATATGTAGCTGCCACAAGGATATGAAGTAAAAGGGAAGGAGAAACTAGTGTGCAGGTTGAAGAAAAGCTTGTATGACTTAAAATAGGCACCAAGGTAGTGGTATCTAAAATTTGAAAAATTTATGTCTAAACAAGGTTATACTAGATGTCACTTTGATCATTGTGTTTATGTAAAAAAGAAAAATGATGGAAGCTATATTATATTTTTATTGTATGTAGATGAAATGCTTGTTGCAGCGTCTAACATGCAGGAAATAAATGTGCTCAAAAGAAAATTGGCAAATTCATTTGCAATGAAGGATTTGGGAGCTGCAAAACAAATCCTTGGTATGAAAATAACTAGAGATAGGAAAAATCACAAATTAACATTGTCTCAGAATGAGTACATACAAAAGGTGTTGAAAATATTTAATATGCATAATGCAGAACTAGTTAGCACACCTTTTGCTAGCCATTTCAAACTTAGTAAGGAGTTGTGCCCAAAGACCCATGAAGACATGAATTATATGTCTAAAGTTCCATATGCATAAGAAGTTGGAAGCTTAATGTATGCAATGGTCTGCATAAGGCCTGATATTGCACATGTAGTGGGAGTTGTAAGTAGGTACATGAACAATCCAGGAAAAGAACATTGGATGGTAGTGAAATGGATTCTAAGATATTTGAGAGGTACCACAAATAAAGCATTATGCTTTGGTGGTTTAAACATTTATCTACAGCGATGTGTTGATGCAGATATGGTAGGTGACAAAGACAATGGGAGGAGCACTACAGTATATGTATTTGTTGTACGTGGAACAATATCAGTCGGGTTTCAAAAATCCAAAGTGTTGTTGCACTTTCAATAATAGAGGCTAGTAAAGAAATGATTTGGTTACAAAGGTTTATGGATGAAATGGGTAAGAAGCATGATATGGGCACGTTATATAGTGATAGCCAAAGTGCCATTCATCTTGCAAAGAACTCAACATTTCATTCCAAGACTAAACACATACATCTCAAGTACCATTTCATACGATCAGTGTTGGAAGATGGAGAGTTGAAGCTGGAAAAGATACACAATAGCTAGAATCCTGCAGATATGCTAACAAAAGTTGTAACTAGGGAGAAACTGAGAATATGCTCAGTTTCAATTGGTCTTCAAGGATGACAATGAAGATGAGAATCAACCAAGTCCAAATAGGAGTCATTGTCCAACAAATGAAGCAGCGGTGGAGTTGCTACAATCATTCTCCAAGTGGGAGATTGTTGGGTGTGGAACATGATTATCATCCAAATTTAGAGGTTTTTGTTTCAACCGGACGTATACCTCAGGAAGATTGTACACCCCTCCACACGGGGGGACTTCCCCCCCCCCCAGCGGGGGTTCGATGGGGCCGATCCCCCTTGGTTGGGGGGTCTGGGGGCTAGCGGTCCCCTGGTGGGCGTTTCGGGGGTAGCGCCCTCGAAGCTAAAAGCAAATGTAAAATTTCCTTGTAAAACTATAGTAATTTATAGTCAATCTGGGCCATTCAATAGGTGGAAGATCTGACGGTAGAACTTATGTTTAGTTTTGGGTTTTTTTCCCTAGAAGGCAACCCATCTTTTTGTATGAGGGTATTGTATTGATGCAATGTAATAAATGTGTATTCTCTGAGTGACAAATAGAGAGGGGAGACTGTGAGAGAAAACATAGAATATTACAACTGATTTGTTGTAGGTTGTGTCTCTTCATTTTGCTGGATAATAGAAAGGAAGTATTGGTTGTTTGGGGTGGACGTAGCCCAAACTGGGTGAACCATGCATATTTGTCTCTCTCTAGTTTTATGTGTTTGTGTTTTTCTGCATATTATATGTCTTGCATTTCTCTGTCATATATATATTTTTTCTAACAATGAACTAGATGTTATCTAATATCTCTTCAAAATATGGTTGAAGTTTCATTATCTAAAACCACGCAGAAAAAAATTATAGTTAAAATTCCATACTGACTTATTTGAAATTGATTTCAAGAGAATTCAAGAACCAAACTTAGAGAATATCTCCAAAAATATAGTGAAACAAGATTTGTAATTTTAACAAGATATTCCATAATATTTCTTCTCAATATTCTTCAAGTTTTATCATCTGAAACCTCCAGCTAAAAAATTAAAGTGAAAATTCTGAGATGACCCATTTGAAGTAGCAAAAACCTAGGATCGTGAGCTTTGATACCACATGGTATGAACCTTGTACCTTAAAAATAATAAGAAATCAACAATTAAAGTCATATTTAACGAGGAAACCTCCTTTTACAATGAATACAATGTACAAGACAATATTTTATTATTTTAAGACTAGGTCTTCTTATATATATATATATATTATATATATATATATATATATATATATATATATATCGAGAGAGAGGAGAGAAGAGAGAGAGAGAGAGAGAGAGAGAGAGAGGGGTACAAATATAATAAAATGGGTCCATGAGAGGTTCCAACATACATAACAATATAATAGTAGAAATGTAATCACTCAATATTTAGGGCTTCATAAGGAGTTTTTAGGGTTAAAACTAGGCTTATATAGGGCTTAACGTTATTATATTATCTCTTCAAATTTATCACAAACTAAGTTTCCTCTGCATCAGAATCATAGTTGAAATTCTTGGAATATCAAGAAAACGCTCAAACTGTTTAACACTAAAAGTCATTGAAAATCAAAGACTTATGGGGCCCAAATGATGGAAATGTTTTTGTCTCTTATTGAAAATTTTCATGTTATATAACATGACCACGACATCATGATATAAGTATACCATAGGTTCCACTATATTTTGTAATCTCCCAACAGTTGATATGCTAAGGACTTTGAGTCCCCATTAGCTAAAACCTAGTTCCTTTGCAACCAAGTTCTAGGACCAGACACTTATCCAAATATTGAAAAATTCAGGTCCTTTGCCAAAATTCCAATATGGTGATATGTGAAGGGCCATTAGCCGTTAGTTTCTACAACCTAGAGAATTTGTGAACAAGAGATGAATGAACAGGAGTTGTTGGGAATTGGAATATTAGAAAATACAACCTACATTTTTTTGGTAAAACACTAATATGGTGATATTTCGAGGGCGCTTGGCCCTTATGTGTTACACCTAAGAACCTTTGTAACTATATTTGTGAGCTAGGGATATACAATATCGATATATTGGAGATTTTGCATAACTGACCTTGTATAAAATTTTTGATATACCAAAGGTTTGGTAGACAGAGCATCTACTGATGGCATTTTTTGCATCTCATTAATATATGGAGAGACTCAAACATTATTTAATTTGAAAAGATTTACCCATTGTATGAAACTTTGAGGTTTTTCAAAATTTTAGTTGTTTGTGCCTCATATCACCTTTCATACCATAGACCTATTCCCTGCCTTAGATCTTCATCGTGTTTCTAATTATGAACCTTTGCTCCTCTGTCTCATTGCTCCATGCTACTTTATTCCTCACCATCATATAAAATTTGTTATTATCCATTTCATTACATTAATGTTCTGTCAAATCATGTTATTTATACAAAATCAACACCCAAGCATTCTAATATGCTTGCTAGGATGGCAAGTAACATTGAAGTATAGAAAGGATAACATACATAAAGCCGCCCCCCCCCCCCAACATTAACATCATTAACAACACATTATTCAACAAGATTTATTTTGAAGGAAACAAATCTATGCATTCCTTGAGAAATCATTTGAGAATGAAAAATAGTACACAAATTTACCTAATGATGGAACTTGCATGGGTAAAAGCACATCATTGTGAAATAGCTCTAAGTTTAGCATTGCACTTGTTTATCATATATGAAATTAAAAAAAAAGTCAAAATATAATGTACAATTAGAAATACCTTCAACCATACCTTTACCATGTAATGGTCAAAGGTCGTTTTCTCTAATATGTCCTAGTCTTTGATTCCATAACATTTATTTTTCTCCAAAGGTAATAAGGGTTTTATCTACTTCATTTCTACCCTCATGAACACAATAGTTGTAACAATCATTAGCAATAGTGGTTCCAAACATATTTTGTAGAGTCCCAATCTGAGCTCTGCTCAGTAACAACATTTATCATCAAACCATTTTGTACGTTTCCCTTTCAAACATAATATGTACACCTACATCACTCATATTTATTACATATATCAAGTTTATAACGATCTTTAGAATGTTTAAAACACCAAGGAGTATTATAATCCTTCCATCCTTGATAGTAACTTGACTCTTTATCATCTTATGATTTTGGATATCAAATCATCTACTAGGAAAACATCACCTCCATCAAACTTTTCATATTCACAAAACTACTCCATGTGAGGAGTCATATGGAAAGAAGCAATTGAGTCAATTAGTCATACATCATTATCTGAATGTGTGCTTGAAGAATCCAAGTAAACATCTCTTCCTTCATTAGAGGAGGTTTTCCCTTCTACAAAAGAAACATCATCAAATCCCTTTTCTTTAACAAACCTTTGAGATATACAATCCTTCTTTTATGCCTATATTTATCAGATTTATAACATTTCCATCATGATTCATCCTTATGAGGTACAACTTCTATCAAAGGAAAATTTTATTTACCATGGACTTAGATTGATAAAAAGCCCCTAAATTATCCCATAACATCTTAGCTATAGCTCATTCCAAAACATTTAATAATATTGAAACTAATATATACAATTGGATTATTCTTTGTGCCTTCTAATCCAGATTCATCCAAACTTTTATCAACATACCTGTAGGTGTAGTACTTTGATCCATAAAAACCCATTGATTTTTTTCTAACAAAATATCTTCCATCTTATGCTTCCATAGCTAAAAGTTTTATCTATTAAAATTTTCAATCTTAACCTTATAACTTCACACCATTATTTTCCAACGCAAGAATCACCATCAAAGAGCTCCCACTGAAACTAAGTTTATCACAAAACCAAGATAATTAAACCCTAAGAGATAAGGGCATCCCTTGAAACAGATAACTACTATAATACAAATGAAGGTTATAAACCTTTACAATAATAAATGCACAAATATATTCTTCATAATATATAAAAGGAAACAATAGCATTCGCACATAAGAGATTTACCCTAAAAATCCTTTACTAATAAAACTAAAAAATGTTTGTATCTGTCATTTTAACTCTTGTTATATTAATTTCATCACTTATAATGAAATAAATAGGATCCTAGGGCATCTAAAACCATAATCCATTGACCCAAATTAGATTACAACCTTAATTAACTAACTAGAATTATAAAACCACAAGCCAAAAAATCATGTGTTGAAAACAGCCAAAAATGGACACCATCGACCTTCCCCTGCCCCCTACCAATTTTCTTTTATTTGTTTATCTACTTTTTTCATAATATCTACCCTCAATCCTGCTTTCTTTTGACTTATCTAGCTGAGTTATATGGGTTGAACACTTGGTAGGTTTTGCATTACAATTTTTACAAATAGGTTAAGGCATGAGATTTGAAGATTCTTACAAATCTAACAAACAAGTATGAACATTTTGATTGAATATCTCAAAATTTAACAATAAAAGACATGCAAGTGATTTGGATTTATTCCCTACTAAATATACATTTACTACTATCTTGTGCGAATCATGTAAATCAATTCTATTTACATTTTAGGTAGGGGCCACAATGTTTAGCTTCTCCTCCTTCAAAGCTCTAAGCAAGAGTGCTTTCTACTAAGAAATTTTACTAATGTCTATAATTGAAATATTTTCCTTTCTTTTCTTCAAGTTTTCTACTACATTATAACCTAAAGACTCAACTTCCATACCTGAAAGATGTAGGGTAAGGTAGTGAATGAAGGAACAATATTGAAAATTAGAGTAGATATACATGGCTTCTTAGAAGTTTGAGGTGCAATGAGTTAAGGATGAGTAGTAGGTTCTTTTCTTGTTTGGACAAGAAACATTTCCTCTACAACATAATCCTCTTCTATCATATTTTGTTCATGCATATTCTCCCATAATACCATGGCTATTTCTCCAAACTACTTGGATGATTCCTCATCCATATCATCTTGAATTCAGTCATTCACATGATAAATATAATCATATCGATCTAGAAATATGTTTTCCATTATATTCATAACATTTATCCATTATGGGAAAGTATTCTTAGAGCCATGGGCCTGATGATAATTAAATTAGTTATTTGAGGCTAACATCTCCTAAATCAATATTTAGGTTTGTATGAGGAGGCTCAATAGCCTTGGCAGGGTGAGGTATCTTAAAACATGGCACATGAGCTCTATAGTAGGAAGTACCTTCTCCTGCATTTATTTTCATGTCAATTATTTCATTGAAAATAGTTGTAGATATCTTTTGTAAACTCTTCACGTTAGTTGAATCGTTGTTACCACTTTTAACAAGTTGTCTAGTTTTGGGTTTTGTCAATAGAAGGGATTTTTTGGGTCATGTTTCTTCATTTCTCCCTAATTTTTTATTTACGGCCTTTCATTTCAAATTCTAAATTTTTTCTTTTCCAAATTTTGTAGCAAGAGGTGTTTCTACCAACTCTTGTGAAAAATACAGGGATGGTAGTAGGTAGAGCATTGGAATATAACTTAGTTTTAACTCTTGATCAGGGGTTATTTCATGCAAATAATAGCTTAACAACATGGTTAAACATTGGTTAAAATGTTTGACGTTGTCACTAGGTCCTATAAATAAGACAATAGTTTATCAATTAATAGCTCTTTCCAAAATTTAACCGAAAGGGACTTTTGGAATTTAGTCTAGTTGGTAGTAGATCCAACTAGTGAATTGAAATAATGATGTGGAATTTGAATTCTAAAATGTATATAGAATTAAATTAGATATTCCATCTTCATGTTGGAAATTCATTGGCCTTATATAAAGGGTGAGTTTCTTGGGATAATCCTTTGTAAGGTCAAATGTACAAGGGCCATATTTAGGGAGTAACGTTTCCATATGATTTGGTAAGTTGGGAAGTAGACCAATTAGTGCCAAAGCATCCCCAACTAACCAAGGTTAATTTTCATCATTATTTTCTTTCCATGTCATCAAGATCAAATTATGATCCTTCTAACTTAGGTTTTGAATATTCTACTTCTAAATCTTAATAGTATTGATTATTATAGGGAATACCTTCTAGTGGTGTTGCAGCAATACTAATGAGGAATTAGGGATTAAGCCAAAATGTTGATCAATTTCCTATAGGGATAGTTCCACCATGTCTAACAATATTTCTCATTCATGAAAGTAGTGGGGTGATAGGAATAAAACCAACTTACTTGTCATATAACCAAGTAATACACCTAAATCATTTATTTCCTCATCAAATACTACATATATGAATTTATTATGGTTGTATCTAGACTTTTTTTTGTATCATGAGATCAAATACTATTAGAAATGTAATCTTCAATATTTGGATTTCATGACTATGGGTTGTTATTATGGCGTTCCATACATATACTGTCATTTTGTCATCAATTTTATTGATGAGGATGGGTTACTAATGCTCAATAGTAAGGATTAAAACCAAGGAAGAAGTCCTATTAGACACTTCCATGTTTATTTTCAGAATAATCCTCTAGATTATGGTTCGACAACCTTTTGATGGGAATTAGTAGATTATGTATTTATTCTTTCATTTTTCTAATTAATAATTTTTTATGTTTTATAGATTTAATTTGTGTGCAGAAGGGAAATGACCTATTTCTATTGAGATAATACTATGATATAGGTTAACCTATAATTATTGCGAATACGTTTACGTGATATTGTGGGTCCCAAATGAAATAATGCTAGCTCAGAGTTTACAATTTAGACAAACTAAGGAAAGGGCTTATGAAAAGTAGAAAGGAAAGGAAACTAAACATGAGAATCATAATATTAATATTATAATATCACAACTACTATTACCAAAATTTATTTACTAAAAATTATTTAATTCATTCATGCATAAATAATACTTTTAATTACATTAGAAATCATTACTAAAATGACTCAACACATTAAGTTGTTAGCAGGAAAATTCAACATACAAAAGAAATGCATAGGAACTCAATAAATTAACTTGGCTCTTGAAGAGAGTTAAAAATAGCCTTCACATAATTTTAGATACAATAGTATATAATCTCTTCTCTCACCCCAAAAAGGACTTTTGCAAGAGGTTGATGCCTCTCTTTATTAAACTTACAATGGCTAAAAATAACAGACTAAGAGTAGTAAAACATTGAAAATTACTAAACAAATTGTGGGAGTAAAGATGAATAATATGATTTGAGTGTCTTGGGTTTTTCATGATTTATATCATATGCAGCTCGATCTATGAATGACTTGTCTAACACATGGCTACTGATTCGTCAAGATATTAGGGGTTTCATTGTCTTCTTTGTAGCATTGGGTGCACCTTTCTATGTTTAGCACTAATTGCTCTAGTCTACTAGCCATTTTTACTTTGGAAACTAAATGATTCCACATGTGGCTATGTTCAAATTTGGTTATCCCCCTGATCTCAATTTTATATGTTAAGCAATTTTCTAGAACAATCCATCATCAATTCTTCAATTGGTCAACAACCCTTTGTTGATCCAATGGTTGGTAGCTAGAGGTAGATCATTGCTTGGTTGATTTTATTTGATGATTTGTGGTATGTGGATCACTCCACATTCAAATTTTTATCTTGTTGGCCACATTTTTCTAATACTATGCAATAGACTACATCCTTGCTATATTATCTTTGGTCAACGCGTGAATACAATGATCTTCCTCTCCCCAAGGTTTCTAGATTTCCTTAATGAATTTAATTTGAGATAGGGTCTAAATACCCATACTTTATTATTTAATAACCTCTTCATATGCCACTAAAATATATAATGGCTCTTCTTGAAATATTCCCACCTTTTGGAAAAATGTGTCCTTCACTTGCTCATTTTTGGTTTGTTATTTTGACAAATCTCTTGTTGGAAAGTTGGCATTGTCTGGATGGCTAGTGGATTAGTAAAGATAACTATAAGTGCGTTGGAATTGATGTCAAAAATCAT
The DNA here is from genome assembly GCA_000404065.3 of Pinus taeda. NCBI lineage: Eukaryota > Viridiplantae > Streptophyta > Pinopsida > Pinales > Pinaceae > Pinus > Pinus taeda. Next base: position 80,638 of record APFE030400394.1, on the reverse strand, counting down.
GATGGGAGATGTGTTTGGCAGTTGGAATTGTTTAATTGTATGCAAGAGTATTGGCATTGATGCCAACCAGACTAGCATGGATGCTTGTCGCAACATATGTTGGATTTGATGTTCCCTAACCTAGCTATCATGGTAATTGGGATAGAATTGATATGCTTGATGTGTCGATCCTAGGAGGAATCATATGGTAGATGCATGCTTCTTGTAGAGAATCATCATAGTATCAGGCTTATTGAAAAGCCATAAAATGATGACTATGGTGATTGGTAGTCCACTCTCAGAAGGAATCATATGGTAGCTACAAGATTCTAGTAGAGAATCATCACAGTAGAATGTTTATTAGAAAATATATAAAATGATGACTATGGTTATTGGGAGTCCAGGAGGAATCCCATGGTTTCTGCAGTGCTATGTAGAAAATCATCATAGTAGCATTCCTACGGGAGAAGCCATAAAATGATGACTATGGTGGTTGGGAGTTCAGGATTCCAAGCAAAAGAAGAAGAGTCAAGGAGAAATAATGATAGAGATTTTTCATCCATTTTATAGATAGTATATGGGCTCAAAGTCTACACCAAATCCCCTCCATTGGAAAGTGCTCTCAAGGAGCTTTCCAACTATGTATGGAAGTCTGAAAATGACCTCCTGGATCAAAAGCTATGGCCTACCATAGTCAGGGCCTTGAATTCCTAATCAAGATGAAATATCAAAGCTCAGCAGCATAGAAGGATGACTAGAGGAGGTCGGAGCACATTGGGACCCAATATCAAACCTCGGAGTAGGTTGTATCAGAGGTTGGAGAATATCGGAAATTTAGAAGCTGGATGCCATCAGAACATCAGATATTAGAGCATATCAAGATATCAGAAGATAAAGGCCCTCGAAACATCAGAGGTCAGAGTAGGAAAATATCGAAATCTCATGAGGTTGAAGCCATCAAAACCTCGAAACTTCTTAACACTTGAATTTTGAGAAGTTATGATATATGGAGCTACCGATATTGTTAAAAGCACAGAGGGATGCATAGCAAGATTAACAAAAGACTTTGTTGCAAAACCAAGGCTTGATGGGACCCCTTCTTTCTCTTGAGATAGGACACATGGTGGCATGTGATTGGCTCTAAGATATGAAGTGGAAACTGACGTCAGCATGATGTGGCAGTACAATGGGCATGTGGCAACTTGTTTTGGCATTTTTGATGGCCCAATAGGGTAAATAAGGGTGACACGTGTCATCACTTAAGAGGCACCATGTGGAGAAATGAAGAAAGCATGATGTCATATTAAAGGTCAACATATAGGAGCCTGAGGACATTGTAACTTCTATGCAAATGACACTTGAAAAGGTGAAGATAAAAGGGGGTCCGATATTAAATGGAACATGGTAGTGTGGATACCGAAAGAACCAAGGATGATAGATATAACACAGGGAGATAGGCCCTCAGTAGGATCCTGAAGGCTTGACACGTAAATGATATACTAGCAGTCATAGGAAATGGTCCTATGGTGTGAAAAGAGATGAGGGATAAGAAAAAGGAGCTAAACGACAATCAGAATTTTGAGATTTTGTAAGGGCCTTTAAATATAGGATACAATATGTAGGGAGTCTGATATAACATTACAATGGTATATGAAGTCACTGGTCATAGCTCCTAGCACCATGGTGGAAGAATAAGAGTAACAATGAAAAAAGGGCTAGGAACATTGTGATCTTATGTTTTCATAACATTCCGTTTAAGAAAAGTTACAAAATGAAAGGGCTTTGAAATGACAACATAAAGGTGTATGGAAGATGAATGAGTCGGCAGCAAGGACCATGATCACACAGAGGAGTTGGTCTCAGGAGTAATGAAGACTATCAAAGACTGTTGGGTCAAGGCAACAAGGACCACGATTTTCATAAAAGTGTATTGGGCATGCATTGAGGTGAGAGAAGCCATCTTTGTGCTCTGATAAACATCTCAATGCTCCTTAAACATCTTAGTGAATTAAATAAAGTATAGAGAATCCATCTTGAAGTATAACCCAGCTCTGTGGGCCATGAATAAGCATGGAGAGCCTGGTTGAAGTGTATAGGTGGATTGAGAATTAATTCGAAGAATGGAGATGAATTAGATGCCCATTCTCATTATTTAATGAGGAAGTAATGGCCAAGTCAAACAACAACAACAAAATGGAGAGCCATGTCAAGGTACACTCGGGCAGCATGGTAACAAGAAACAAGACAACATTGTGTAGTATGCATCAGAGGATCAAGATCATTGATTGTCATTCAGCAAAAATATGCATCATTGTAGTGACAGAGGAGTGTTTAGAGCTCTGTGTTGGGGGTGCGCTACTACGAGGCTAAGTGAGCTTGTTCTTCTGTGAAAGGCTAAGAGTGCTTAAGCATAGGAAAGTAACCTAGAGAGAGATCCAGTGCTATTGTGAGAATGCCGAAAGGTGCATGTCTAGAGGAACAAGGCTGAGTGAGCCTGTGCTGAGTGAGAGGTCGAGGGAGCCTATGAATAGAAGGAGCAAAGTGTTGTAGGTAGGCTATTAAGAGAAAAAGGCAGAGAGATGAATATATGTTGAAGAAGAGTAGAGAATAGAGAGATATGTGGGCCTTGATGAGTGAATTATATTGTGAAGATTAGTGAGCTCCTCTAGAGTGAGCAGAGTAAGTGGAGAACATAGTTGATATCAGGCACAGTGGCTCCCAATTATAGAGAACATTGAGTTCCTTATTGAGTGTGGGTTGGAGCCTGCATATAGGAAGTTGGTGCTTCCATATTTAGTGGGTGCTTAAGAAGGCATGGGGGTTGGTTCCTCTTACAAGTTGGTGCTTGCATAAATATGAGGAGATGCAAGTTGGTTCTTGTAACAAATTCCTGAAGTTGGTTCTTTACATGGTGTTTATGGTAAGTTGGATAGGTGTCTAGAAAAGGAGGGAGTTGCTGCTTCTTGCTAGTGGGTTCTAGTAAACAATCAAATGGAATTGGTGCTTCCTGATAGTGGTGTCTCAAAAACATATTGACATAATAGAGTATATGCTCATATTTTTACATCAATAACAACAACAAGCTTTGGTGGTTTTTTCATGAAAGGGTTTCCATGTGAAACCTTGTGTCTCATGTGTATGATGCTCATGGTGTTAGCATATATGTTGATTGCATATTGTTGCCACATGATATGTTGATGTTGGTTATATGGATGGTTTCCAAGTTTAAATAAGAAAAGTAAATTGGCATAAAAAGTTAAAAAATTTGCCTTAATACTGATTCACCACCCTATCAATATTAACATTGTTTCCAACAATTGGTATTAAAGAAAGGTTCCTTGAGAAATAACTTCACTACTAGAAGGTAGATCAAAAGGAAACAATGGATAATCAAGCTTGGCTTACATTAGAAGGTGTTCCATTCTTAAATGGATAAATTTTTGTATTCTGGAAGGTTAGAATGGTAGCCTATTTAATTTCCATGGATGTTGATATGTGTCTCTTCGTATTGAATGGAGAAAAGTGTGAGAAGAACATGAAAGCCAAGGAGGTCATCATGAAAGAGATGTCTAATATAGATGCTGATAGAGTAAAGAATTGTGAGACAATAAGGGAAATGTTGGACAAACTACAATGTCTGTATGGAGGAGATAGCCATGTGGCTCAAGAATAGGCTAAGGAACCCGATTGCTCTATCAATGAATTATAACATGTAGAAGTTGCTTCTCATAAAACTCATGTTGATGATGAAGAAGATTTGGAAGGGATATCATGCTACTCAGAAGGTAAGATATTTCCATGAGATACATGCAAATAGATAGGTCATTCATTATCTAGATGTTCATGTGAATCACTTGAAGATAGAGATAACTTGAAGATAGAGATAGTTATGAATCTAGTAGTTGTAATGAAGATAGATCCACTTTAGCAGCATTAGAAAATGAGAGATCCTTAGAGGAATAAGAGAGATTCTTGATGTGATCATCCATAGGAGAAAATGAGAGTATATCCCATGAAGAGAATAGGGGTATAACTAAAAGTGATGAAGATGGAATACCTCTTATACCCGTGGAGGAATCCATGGACACAAAGATGTGTTTAGATCCCTGTGGTGACTAAGCTAGCACCTCTGATAATGAAGTGAAGGATTTAAATGAAAGGATCTACTTTAGAAATAAGTTGATATCTGCTCTAAAGGAGAAAAATGACCTATAAGAGGAAAATATCAAGCAAGAGGAGCAACTGAAAATTGATGAGCTTGAGAATGAAAAGCTAAGAAAAACAATGGAAAATATTAATGCTCAACAAGAAGAGGCTAGCAGGCTAAGTAACATATTAACTAATCAGCTGAGTAGGAAGGAAGCCTACTGTAAGAGACTATAAGTTGAAGTAGTCTCATTGAGACATGACTTAGAAAAGTCAAATATAGATTTCTCTCAATATCAAAATCTTGAGAGGAGAAAAGAGAAGTTGGACGAGATGTTGACTAAGCAAAGAAACCCACTCATTAAGGTTGGTTTGGGTCTCAAAGAAGAAAATAGCCCCAATAAGGCAAAGGCTGAAGGGTAAACTTCCCAGGCAAAGGGAGTCCATGGTTCCAACAACAACAAAGGAAAAGAGGTTGTTGGACAACAACATCAGTAAGAAAGGAAACAATGATGAAAGAAGAAAAGGGAACAATAGAAGGATAAGAAGAAACAACAAGTAAAGCATCAAAAGAGAGCTAGTAAGATGAAATAAAGAGTGGAAGGCTGTAATGTAAGCTGTCATGGAAGGCACATGAAGGATCAACATAGGTTCTTTCTTCATCAAGGATAAATCTTTAAAAGAAAAGGTAAACTCTATCATCAAAATCCTTTTTATGGGTATTATTTTTTCTTGCAATAAATTTGAGCATAAAGCCATAAAATGTATATGGAATGCAATAAAACAAGATGTGTTGGGTTTCAGCAACCCAAGAATGCATAAAGAGGCCAAGAGAAGGAATGTTGGCCATGATAGGAGTTTTGACAAGAATGTTGTCAAGAACAATAATTCCTCTACCCCATTCTTAAGCCAAATAGAATGCTACAACTGTGGAAAATTTGGGCATGTGATAACACGTTGTGGATATGGAGAGAAAAAACATGCTTCTCAAAATATGCTTACTAATGTTGCAGCTCGGGATTTGAAGACAGGAAGAAACAATGAAGTTAAGAAATGTAGGTTTGTCTTCACTACTCTGTGTCAAAAGATCAAGTTGAAAAGAGGAGGAAGAAATCAAAAGAATGATCCTCCTACCCTTGTAGCAGACCCAACTGTAAGGCAGAAAGGCATCAAGAAAACTTGGTTGAAGAAAGAGGAGTTGAAAGGAAAAATCCCTCTAGCCTTTGCACAATTGAGAGAAGGCCTAAACATGGGAAAATAAGAATCAAGATGGTAATGCTTCTATCAAGGCTTGTCCATTGAAGGTCTAGAAGAAGAAGGAAAATGATTTGCTCAAGGGGAGTAGATCATCTGTTTCTCTTTAGTAAAAGAAGAGAATGACCTCAAGGGAGGCCGAATGAGTTAGATGCTAGAAACTAGAAGGAAAATATAGAAAGGTGCATCTGGTTGTTATAAACATTGGTCGAATTCCCTTGCTGATTACAGTAATGTATGTGTTTATTCAAATGCATCAACATTGAAAGAGAGAGAAGTAGCACAACCAACATGAAGAGTACACAACAATATCTTATGTTCTGGGAAGAAGAAGATGGGCTATAGTGGTAGTGTGGAACGATAGGAAGCCCACAATCATGTCAGGTCTATAGGATCAGTCCACACGCAGAGGAAAGAAACCAGTTGCAGGACATAAGAGAGCATTGGCTCAGGGGTAGTTTATTTGATAAGAGTAGTAGGCAACAAATTTTTAGTGCCAGGAAGAAATATTGCTAAGTAAGTGAAAGGTTTTCACCTTGGGTGGAATACCCTCATCTCATTTAAGTTGTGAATATGATTTTTCTATTTCCTAGTAATCTTGTGTTCATAAAGCACAATGGATTTTAGATTTTATGTCCCTTAATCTTCAATTGGTATCACTATGAAAATTTATGGTTTGGGTTTGTATGGAGTAACCTTTGTGTATATGTGGACATTTATTTTTGAGAAAAGAGCTATATGAGGTTGCCAGGTACAACATCTAATTTATATCTATTTCTTAGTGCAATTGGTATTGTTCAAGAAGTGGTCCATGTTTTGAGATATGATCTCAGGGGGATAATTTATTGAACACTCTCAAGAGAAGTAAATGTAGTCTCAAAATCAACAACAATGGTGAAAAGAAAGATGAAATACATCACTAATCATTGGTATTTTAAGCAACAACAATATCATGAGAAATTTAATTGGTATTAGTTTTCTTTTTAAATGATACAAGAGATGAATTGGAAAGAGAAATATTCAGCTGACTACCATAAGGTGTCCAAAACTAGAAGCTCAAAGAAGTGATAGTATATCTTTAGGGGAAGCATATCACATATGCCCATTTTATGGAGCAGCAACAATGATAGTCCTTGAAGAGATGTATGCAATGCATAATGCACATCTCAATAACTAGACCTTGGTCTTGAGATCCAGTGATTGCATAGGGGAGAAAAAGGAAGCTTGTATCCCTTTTCCATTGGTGTTAAAGGGGGAGATAATTTGTGGAGGCATTGTGATGTCCCGTGCAGAAGAGAGAAAGTCATTGGTGGCTTATGCTAGGAGAAGTTGGGAAGAAGCATGTGGAGTCATCATCAAAGTGAAGATGAGGTTGAGGTGTTGTCATCAATGCCAAAGGGGGGGATTGTGGAAAGTTGGCATTGTCTGGATGACTAGTGGCTTAGTAAATATATATGCAAGTGTGTTGGCATTGATGTCAATAATCATGCTGGGATATGTGTGGGGCAGTTGGCATTTTTTAAATGTTCGTGGGAGTGTTGACATTGATACCAACCAGACTAGCGTGTATGTTTGTCACAACATATGTTGGATTTGATGTTCCCTAACCTAGATGTGATGGTAATTGAGCTAGCATTGATATTCTTGATGTGTCGAGCCTAGGAGGAATCCTATGGTAGCTGCAGGCCTCTGGTAGAGAATCATCATAGTAGTAGGCTTATTGAAAAGCCAGAAGATGATGACTATGATGATTGGTAGTCTAGGCTCAGAAGGAAGCATATGGTAGCTATTGGCTTCTGGTAGAGAATCATCACAGTATTAGGCTTATTAGAAAAGCCATAAAATGATGACTATGATGATTGGGGGCCCAAGAGGAATCCCATGGTTGCTGTAGTGCTCTATAGAGAATCATCATAGTAGCAGACTTACTAGAAAAGCCATAAAATGATGACTATGGGTTGTTAAGGTTAGTCCTCTTTGCGAACAAAGATGATCCCACTAACCTAATGAGTGGGTCTAGCAACTGAAGTGACAATCAACTAGACATCTTCCTAGATTACAATTATAAAGAAGAATGAAGGAGATGGCCTTATTATGATGCTATTCCAATCTCCTTTGTTGAGGACCCTGAACCACCTATATCATGGGCTTGTTCCTGCTTCTCTCAATGTTTATGTACCTACACAAGTGATCAAGTCACAAAAAGGCATGCCAAAAAAAGTAGCAAATCCAATAGTAACCTACTTGAATGATCAAGGAATGTCAATCTAAATGATATATGAACATATTGTTGGGATGGGGTCCCCTGGGCCATTTTTGGGGCAAAAGCCCAAGTTTTGATGTAAAAAGATGTAAAGTCTTTGCGAATTGTGGATGCGGAGTGCAGAGAAAGTTAAGAGTCAAAAATGGTTTTTACCCTCATTCATGTAAAGTTGTAGGTGTGTCTTAGAAAGTCTAAGGCATAATCAGATGATGATGGATGTAATGTGTCAATAGAAGATAGATTGAGATAGAAGTCTTAGAGGAGGAAAAGGCTCTATAATTAAGTGTGTATAGGCCTAGAGTAGTGTCCGCAACTGAGTGCGTGGAACCCTACAATTGAGTGCATAGGGAAGTGTTGAGTCTATAAACCTATGTTGAATATCAATAAATAAGATTGTTACATAAATTCCTATGTTTTATCTCTTTACTTATGTTATGTACGATTGCAACATATGATGTGATGAATGATGTCTTTATGAAATAATTCTGTATTTATGTGCGAATTTACTTGATCCATATTATTATCTGAACACAATTAATGTTAAGTGATTACGCGAAGATCATAACACGTTCTGTTAAAGTGATTGAACACTTAGGTAGATCTAAATAAATACTGATCTAAGGGTAATCTAGGGTGCACATAAATAGCTAATTGACCTGTTCAAGGTCTGCAAAAGCCAGTTGTAGACCTTTGTGGAGGTCTAGAGGCTGATTAAGGGAAGTTACAACGATAAGATGTAAGGCTTATAGATCTTCATGGAGGCACATTGAGGTCATAAATAGACATCACACTAATCTCTAGGTGTGGAAACTTGGTTCCAACATCCCCCCATACTGCTTTGGGTGAGTCTTCAGTCCGCACACTGCGGATTGATGCTGAAAGGGCCAGTAGAGTAGGGATTTGTTTGGCACACCTAACTCTGAACCTAGGTCAGGACCCCTTAAGCCAATAAATGGTTCTATTGTTGGGACTAGGATTTGCATAAAGAGATGTGTGATGTCGCATCATTGGAATCTGAACAAAAAGGAAATTGAGAAGTGGTTTGATAGGAAGATCCATGAATTCGTAGCACAAGAGAACAAAAATCCATGCCTGATGAAAGAATAATGGTTGGATAGATATTTGTACATAGAAATACACAAAAGTTTCTTCTACACCTTATCGATCAAACTATATGAGTGGATCGCTAAGTTGGCATACAACCAAGGAAGTTGGAGGCTTGATGGTTCAATAGTGTGGACCTCGGAGCTAGTGCAGAGGTTGGCAGTTTTTGAAGATAAGATCGTGTGCACTGTTGATCATAGGCTTGATCATGTCATAGGAGGATTTGTGACAAAGTTCACGGTTGATAGCTTAGTCAGTTACAATGAAGTAGAGCGACACTTCTTTAAAGGACCGTGAGGTAAGTATTTGAGATATTTGAATACCTGGATTAATATGCTCTTGTGTGAAAAGTGGGTTATGCCATTTCCTTGATGTTTGGATCTACGCGAATTGGATGAAGCTTTAGAAATCAAGAAAAAGTAGGTCCTGAATTTAGTGCATTGATCAAACCTCCTTCGAATGATGACGAGAAAGTGGTACAAGCCTCACCGCAGAGCACTGTCCAATTGATAAGGCAAGGTTTTCTGTGACATCATTCATCCACACCACCTCCACCTTCACCTCCACAACATACACCTTCATCCACACTACCACCACCACCACCACCGCCTTTTAACATGTCAAATATGATGAAGTTGCTAATTTTTAAGGGATTTGGAAGTTACGATCCATATCAGTTTTGATTTGTTGCGAAGGCTGTGTGGACAACACAATAGATTACAAATGATAATATAAAGAAGGCGCAGTTGGCTACCACTCTACAGGATCACGTGCTAACATGGTACATTAAGTACTGCACCAATAACCCGTTGGCGTCATTAGCAGACACACAGACCACTTTGAACAAAGAATTCGATAAGCCTAAGTCTAACTCGTAATTATAGATTGGATTTAAGGAAATCATGATGAGGGCTGGTGAAATGCCCTGGGAGTTAGATCAAAGACTGAAGTGCATAATCCATAAATCTAATATGAACCTCACAGATAGTCAGCACCGCAAATGGTTTATAGCTTCACTTCTGCCCCACCTAAGGATTGCTTTATCACAACAAAAGATAGGGACTCAGGTGGAAGCTCTGGAAATCATGGTGAGATTACATGAAAAACCTATTTAGGATGCTTCTTTGGGAGTTCAACACATTCATGCAGAGTTACAAAACCTCTGTTTGGAATTGCGGAGCTTGAAAAAAGAAAAAGCATCTGGGTCAGAGGTGCACGAAGAAGTTTGGTGCCGCAAGTGTAAAAGCGGGAGGCATGATAAAGACCATTGCCCTATATTCACGAGTTAAATCACACAGGGGGGGGTTTAATGCCCCAAAGGCAGGAAGCTCCAACAAGACCAAGTACGGGGCATGTGCTATGGTGTGCTATTTGTCAAGTGGTTGGAAAGCATGTAATAGATAATTGTAATTTGCTGCAAAAGTTTATGCAGACACCACAACAATTATTTTGCAATTTTCTATAAATCAGTGGGTCATGATGAATGCTACTACTATAGCTACGAATTGATGATAGAAAGGACGCCTATGTATTAGATGCAGGAAGAAACTCGACCTTTGGATTAGGGCGCTAGAGGAGCGCACAAAGGATATTAGGGGCACACATGAGGGTGAGGAGGAGGAGGACCTGGTAGAGGTCATGGATAGGTCATTTACTACAATTGCGGAATTCCAGGGCACTATGTGCAGGAGTGTATAAGCCAGCATGCCCATCATATCAATACTGCACTCAGTTTGACCATACAATAGAAGAATGTCTTGTGCTGATAGCCAAGATGTAGGAGAAGAAGGAGAAACCTCAACACCCTACCGTGAACTTACAAATGATGAGGGTTGAGCCCTGCAAAGAGGATCCAAATCTGAATATTGTGCTGCGAAGAAGAATAACAACTAGCGATGATAAAGGAAAACAACCTAAAGAAAGTGGCTGGGTCTACAAGGACCCAGAAAAAGAGGTTGGGTTTGACTTGGAGGGCAGGAAGGAAACATTTATGGAGGTGAATAAAAGCTTCTTTGAGGCCTCTACCTCATGAAGTCAGGACAAACTGCTAGAAATCGACGTGCCTATAGAGGTTGACCCCTCTGTGCTTACCACCTTCTTGGAGACTTATATGAAACTACTGTAGGATAGAAAGGCTATGAAAGGATACAATAAATGATAAACAAGTGTGCTGGTAAGGAGAATGCTCCTGAGGGACACTGCGTAGTCCAAAAAATTAGTAAACATAAAGCAAGAACAGGGCACGAGATGAGGCTTACTCCATAAATAGGAGACTATGAGATGGACTAGGTTATTTTGGATATGGGATCTAATGTGAACTTTTTACCTAAACAGACAAGGAAAAGAATGGGGAGACCTGCGTTATAGTGGTCTCTGATTCAGTTGAGGATGGTGAACCAGCAGAAGATTATCCCTATGGGACGATTACATGGAGTGGCCATAAATATAGAAGGTGTGAGCGCGTTGGTTGATTTTGAAGTGATAAAATTTGTTGATGACAACAATCCATACCCCGCGCTCCTTGGAATTGATTGGGCTATTGACATGAATGGGGTCATCAATTTGAAGAAGTGAACAATGTTGTTTGAAAGGAAATCACTCCATGTGGTAGTACCATTGGACCCTGCAGAAGGACCACGCTATACTGAATCGGTCCGCGACTATGAGGATAGTGATGATGATTTCGATCAAATCTATAAAATTACAGCACGAGACCAAGAGGATTAATCTAATAGCTAATGGACAAATTTCATGGGACCGCAAAAGCTCTGTACCTCAGATTCATATGAAGAATTGGAGCATTGGTAGAATAGGCTACATGAAGTATCTACACTACAATGCAACATGATGACCAAATCACTGTGTTGTGTGTCATTGGAGGTAATAAATTTACCTTATTATGATGGTTTAACTGATGTAGATAAGTTTTTGGATGCCTTTGAAAGGGAAGTACTTGAGGACCATCACTTTCAAGCACTGGATTTGGCACTGCACGCTATGCCTGCATGGTGGTGGGGTATGCACAAGACAACTTTGATGAATGGAACAATTATAGGAGAATTATGAGGTTGCATTTGGTCACCCAAAAGTTTGAATGACTGAGAAATATGATGGGAGGAATGATCTATGGAATCATTTAGCAAAATGGACTAAAGTTTATGGAACATAACCGCAACTAGAATGGGTGCATTTATTATGTCACACTTTGGATATAATCCATATGAATTGGTATCTATAAATGGAGCTCTTCCATGGCATCATAGAGTGGGATATATTAAGGGAGGGATTCTTAATGACCTTCAGTTTTGAAGATGGGTTCAAAAGCATTGATGAAGCTCTACAGGAGTTTAAGGAAGTGATATTTAGAATTCCGCAGGATCCTTTGGAATTGGTTCAACCAGATTGGAGCACCCAGTTGTGCCATGCACTAGAATGCTATAATATGACTGCTGAAAGGGAGGATGAAGATCCAAGGAATATTAATATTACAGAAGTAGAATGCCACCACAAGGTTGAAGGTCCGCAGATAGAGAATCCAATAATCACCGTGCCGTTGAAAACTAGGCAAGTAAACATTGGCATGGAAGCAAAGCCAAAATTTGTGAAGATCAATGATTATTGGGATGATGCCACTGTAGACAATGTTGTTGAGTTGCTCCACGAGTATCAGGATTTGTTTTCTACAAAATTTTTAGACTTGAAAGGTATCATAGGAGACTCTGGCATGATGAAAATTACCTTGAAGCCGGACATGAAGCCGATTAAGTAAAGGCCATATTGCCTTAATCCAAAATATGAAGAAAAGGTCCACTTGGAGTTGGAAAAAATTCTTGAGGTAGGCATTATCAATCCAGTGGAGGAATCTGATTCGGTGAGCTCAATGGTAGTCCAAGAAAATAAATAGAAGGGAGAAATATAAATTTGCGTAGATCTTAGGAAGCTCAATGATGCCTATGTCCATGACCCTTTTCTGACACCATTTACAAATGAGGTACTGGATAATGTTGGAGGGAAGGATGCCTACTCATTCACTGAAGGGTTATTTGGGTACCATCAGATTAAGATCATGCTGAAGGATAGGAGCAAGACAACCTTCATGATAGAATGTGGCTGCTTCCAGTATTCGATGATGCCATTTAGACTCAAGAATGCACTGACAATATTCTCCTGCATGGTCATCGCGAAGTTCAAAGAATATATTCAAAAATTCCTGGAGGTATATTTTAATGACTGGACAATGTTTGGGTTAGTAAAGCTCCATATAGCTAGTTTACGCTTAATGTTGGATACGTGTCAAAGGTATTAGATCACGCTGAACCTTAAGAAGTTCTTATTCTATGTCCCATTTGGAATTTTGTTGGGTCATGTGGTCTACAAGCAAGGACTAATGGTGGAACCTATCAATATCACGGTAATAGTCAATTTATAGGCCCCGGAAGTGTCAAACAACTACGCACAACACTGGGTCATATTGGATATTATTAAACGTTCATTAAGGCTTATGCTCAGATTAACATGCCTATGGAGAAGTTGATGAAGAAGGATGCTACATTATGTTGGAATGAAGAATGTCAGTGCAGTCTAGATGTATTGAAAGAAAAGATGGTCAATGCATCGATCTTGTTCTTCCTGGATTGGAAGAAGGAATTCCATGTGCACGTTGATGCCTCATGTATTGCATTAGGAGCAATGCTGACACAAACTGGTGAAGGGGAGATGGATCATCCTATCAAATTTACAAGAAAAAAATTGTCAAAGACGGAGAAGAATTACTCAACAATAGAGCGCGAAGGATTGGTTATGGTGTGCACGCTCCAAGAGTTCAGACACTATTTGTTGGGCAAACACTTCAAGATGTACACAGAACATTTTGCATTGAAGTATCTAGTCAATAAGTCTATGTTGTGGGGGGGG
>APFE030400394.1:43023-66906 GCA_000404065.3 Pinus taeda | reverse complement strand
GGGGGGGGGGGGGGATTATGCAGATGGCTGTTGTTATTTCTAGAATATGACTTTGAGGTAATTTTGAAGCCAGGAAGGTTGAATGCATGATCTAATCATTTGTCGTGCATTGAGACAAGGGAGGAGCCTACTAATATAGAGAAAGGGCTACCCGATGTGCAACTCTTCATAGTGTGCATAGAGGATAACCATTTTGCAGATATTATCCACTTCTTGACTACCAAGACGACTCTAGAAGGATACACCAGATAGCAAAAGAAAGAGTTGGTAGTGCACACAACAAATTTCTTAGTAATTGTAGAACATTTATATAAGATGGGATTGCACAAGATACTTTGATGATATGTGCCCGAATTTGAATGAAATAAAATCCTCACTAAAGCTCATGGAGAATTTGCGGGAGGGCATTATGTAGGAAAAGTGACAACGTAGAATATTTTGCACACTGGGTTGTGGTAGCCTATGTTGCATAAAAATTCTAAAGAATATTGTAAGGCATGTGATGCATGTCAGAGAATGGGCAGACCTTCATGAAGGGATGAGTTGCCTTCGAATCCTTAAGTGTCCTTGCAACCATTTGAGAAATGGGTTGGCTTTGTAGGACCGATTCAACCCTAGGCAAGAAAACAGGTGCGCGCTATATCATCACCACGACAGAGTATTTGACCAAATGGTAGAGGCACAACCTATGAAGGATTGTATAGGGCCACAACGACAGAGTTCTCATTTGAGTATGTGTTAACCCAATTCGGTTTCCCAAAAGTGCTAGTGAGTGATCACGGTACACACTTCCTCAATGAAATGATCAACGCGCTGACAAAAGAGTTCCAGGTGTATCATCAGAAGAGTATGCCATATCATCCTCAAGCTAATGGAACAATTAAGGCCTTCAAATTTTTTTTGGAGAACGTGCTGACAAATATTTGCAATGCCCAAAAGAATGAATGGGACTTGCGCCTGCCAGTGGTTTTGTGGGTATATCAAACTACTTTCAAAAGGTTATCAAGTCAGACACCTTTTTGGTTGGTCTATGGCATAGAAGCTATGATGCCCATGGAATATATCATGCCTAGTCTATGCACAACAACTTTCACAAGAATGGTGGAATGCGGAACCTTGGAAGAGCAGCTCGTGTAGCTAGAATAGCTCGAAGAAGATAGATTTTTGGCTGGATTCCATCAACAAGTTTAGAGGGAATGTGAAAAGGCTTGGCACGATCACCACATTAAGCTAGACACATTCAAGGTAAATGACTTGGTTTTATTATATGATAGTAAGTTCACTAAGTTTCCAGGAAAGTTTCATATGCACTAGTTGGGGCCGTATGTCATTAAAGAAATTACAGATGGGGGTGCGGTTCAACTTGCTAAGCTGAACGGTGAACCTTTCCTAGGAAAGGTGAATGGAAGCTGGTTGAAGTCATATGTAGGAGATCTAGCTTAATGAATACAAGATGGTAACATAGTCTTAGTGCTCTAGGCAGTTGCAAGGGAGCAGGGGAGTATAAACTACATTGCCCAAAATCAAAATCTCTTATAAATTACGTGTGCCCGTCCAGTAGAGAACAATTTGCAACCTTAGCATTTTTGAGCTGTGCTGTCTGTCGCTTATGAATCGTAACTTTTTTGAAGACTTGGTTGCCAACTATGTGTTTGATACTCTACCCGAGGAAACCTGGCAATTCATTTGTAGCACTATATCAGGACCAGGTCTCACTAAAACTGCAAGCACTCGAGGAATTGTTGCCTCTGAAGGAGCGACACCAGAAGTTGTGAGCATGGAGGCTCCAACTCCTATTCCTATGACGCCGAGGTTTCCTAGGCCAAAGCATGCTCTAGTGCACAAGTCCTAAAAGTTGAAGAAAGACAAGTAGAAAAGGATGATGCCAATGCACGAGTCACCTAGAAAGCATTCCACTACCTAGAAGAAGGGCAAGCAACCTGATAAGGTTGTAGAGTTGGAGGCCAAAGAGGGAATTAAAGATATAGATTCTAAGGGCGTGGATCCCATCACCAAGTTCCCAGACTATATCCCTTTGCAAAAAGGGATGACAAAGGTAACCAAGGACCCAAATGTGGAGAAATTCATCATTCACCTGACGCGGGTTCCCCTTTTAAGATGGAGGATTGGGACCTGGATGACCATGAAAGTTTCCCCCACCTTACAATGGCAAACTATAGAAAGTGAGTATATTACAAAGACTTTGGTATCACTGCGTTGGATCCAGTTGAGTGGATCCACGAAGTAGAGCAATTGAGGCTGTTGAACCTGCTGTGGGTTCTCCACTACCACCACTCCAACATTAATACCACTTGTATATGGAAACTATTAACTCTGGTGCATGATGGGTTTTTATGGCTTAGCGCACCTATCCCCATCATGGACATGCTCATCCATAGGATCATGCTCCTGCCGCATGAGGGCTTGAATCTGGCCAATGATTTTGGAGGAAAGACAAGCGAGTAGGACTTGGTAGAGAATATG
The DNA here is from genome assembly GCA_000404065.3 of Pinus taeda. Lineage (NCBI taxonomy): Eukaryota > Viridiplantae > Streptophyta > Pinopsida > Pinales > Pinaceae > Pinus > Pinus taeda. Next base: position 64,422 of record APFE030400394.1, on the reverse strand, counting down.
AAGAAGAAATTTGAGCTTCTCAAGAAGCTGTGCAGGTACTCTTTAACATCATCACTGACCCTTTGGTGAAAATTTCCACCCAGATACTAGCTAGCAAGGTCATGAGGAAGTGTCACGTGGACGATGTTCTAGCACCCATGATCTCGTTAGCTGCACAATGTGCGTAGGGTGTGCAGTTTAATTGGTTGTGCTATCTATGTAGCAAGTTCCTTGTGAATTGTCGTGAGGCTCAAGAGGTAGGTTTTCCAGAGGCTCCATAGTTTGCCTCTCTTTGGGCCACAAAGGACCCTGTGCAGGTCAAAAAAACAACAATTTTCTAGGTTTTGATGGAGGTGAGCATTCACATGACCATCAACTAGCGCCCATGGTTGTCCCCATCCATGTATGAACAATTGTTAGAGTATGTAGAATTCAAGGCAGATTTCCACCGCATTTATATTCGGGCGCGGAAGGACCCACAACAGAATTGGTTCGATCTGCCATATCTAGCCACATATGATGCGATTTAGGAAGTAATTAAGCACTGGCCAGTAGATTTCCACTCTCCATTCGACTAGGCTGCGGGTACTAAAAAAGGCGCGGGGAGTTCAACAGAGCAAAAGAGGAAGGATTCTGTGAAATGAGCGACACAGAAGTTGGCAGCATAGCAAAGGAAGGAGGCTGAGGAGAAGGCTCGACTGGAATAGGAGAGCATTGCAAACCAATAGGTTGAAGAGGAGTAGCGCAACTTTGAGCACAACGGTAAATCCCCTTCACATGAGACCAAGGAGGAAGAGAAGTTGGCGCAGAGTGGTGGAGGCAATGAGGGATAGAGCACTCCTTTCGAGGTAAATAGGTACAAAGAAAAATAGCAGGAGGGGTCATGAACGAATACAAAGGTGACTAAGCCACTGCTAGATCCCATTACATTGATGGAGGGTGATCTCGATGAGATTACGGACAAAGTGCACGACACCATTGTTGAACTATTGCATAAATTTGAGAAAAAACACATACAATCATTAGGAAATATTCAGAAGGATCTACGCAAACTACAAATCTAGACTAGCAGGATATAGGTGGGCGTGGGTTAGGTGGGAGCCGTACAGACAATCCTGGCACTGGGGATAAGTCAGGGTATAGAGTTGCTCAAGACATTCAATCTCAGAAAATTCGCGCTACCAGAAGGATCCCTGAGTGCAAAATCGGCTAATGAAAAGATCATCCTTAGCACTTTGAAGAGCATAGACCTCAACATTGCAGCACTCTCCAATGAATATTTTCACACGCTACATACAGGAGTGACAACATAATTAAGAGTGCAGGAGCAGCTTAATAAGTGAATATAGGGTGAACAATGAACAAATGTTCATTGAGAAGATGGAGGCCTTGAAGGCAAAGGAAACCATCTAGGTGCAAAGCATCCAGATGGTGGTCATGGTTGTAGAGGCATGCAAGCCAGTGCTGGAGTTGCACATACCTGAGGAGGCAATGCTCGAAGCCAAGATTGGGAAGATAGATGTGGGTATCTGTGATGCAAAAGTAGAGATGGAAAGAGTTAAATATGAACTCAATATGAAAATCTTAGAGCTATAACTCAAGTCACAGCCTTCGACTCTGCCCGAGGTCTGGGAACAACATAGTGCTACTATTAAGGAAGGGATAACTACAATGGATACTGCGGTTGTTGACTGCACAAATTTGTTTGAGTAGGCCATGGAAATGGTGATGACCCTACAAGAAGATCCCACCTTTTAGATCTTGAGTACAGAGATCTGTGAGCTCAAGCAACAATATGACGAAGTGAGAGTGACGACACGCTCCATTGCTACAGTGCAACACCTCACCAAGTTATAGGAGGAAAAGCAACTCCTTACACGAGTGGAAGAAACGTAGAAAAGGGAGGTAGTTCTTAAGGCACGGTTGGGTCCTTGGTTGGATGAAGCCTACCTAGTCTTAGCCAACATTTAGGAAAAGATGATGAACTTCTATCTTACACAACAGAAGATCAAGCGAGATGGTGAAGGACTAGCTATAGAGCATCTGGTCAAACAGGCAACCACGCCAAGCATGACTGAAGTAGCAATGGTGTAGATAGAGCTAGGGGATCTTCATCGCAAGATCACCATGCTAGACAAGTGAATCGAGGGTGAGTCACGACCTTTGTGTTGGGGGCCTATTGGGATGGGGTCCCCTGGGTCAGTTTTGGGGAAAACGACCAAGTTTTGATGTGAAAAGATATAATGTATCCACAAATTGTGGACATGGAGCACAAATTTAGTTAAGAGTTAAAAAGGGTTTTTACCCTCATTCATGTAAAGTTGAGTCAGTTTTGAGATCCACCCATGGTCCACAGATCATGGGATTGTATAAATAGGTGTGTCTTAGAAAGTCTAAGGCATAATCAGATGATGATGGATGTAATTGGTCGATAGAAAATAGATTGAGATAAGTCTTAGAGGAGGAAAACTCTTTGTAGCTGAGTGCACAGAGGCCTAGAGTAGTGTCCATAGCTAATTATGCGAACCCCTGCAGTTGAGTGCATAACGAAGTGTCAAGTCTGTAAACCTATGCTGAATACCAATAAAGAAGATTGTTACAAAAATTCCTGTGTTTTATCTCTTTACTTCTGTTATGTATGATTGCGACATATGTTGTGATGAATGATGTCTTTATGAGATAATGTTGTATTGATGCGTGAATTTACTTGATCCATCTTATTATCTGAACACAATTAATGTTAAGTGATTACGCGAAGATCATAACAAGTTATATTAAAGTTATTGAACACTTAGGTAGATTTGAGTAAATATTGATTTAAGGGTATTCTAGGGTGCACGTAAATAGCTAATTTTCTTGTTTATGGTCTGTAAAAGCTAGTCATAGACCTTCACGGAGGTCTAGAGGCTGATTAAGGGAAGTTACAAGGATAAGCTGTAAGGGCTTATAGATCTGTGCTGAGGCAGAGCGAGGTCATAAAAAGACATCACATTGATCTCTGGGTGTGGAAACATGGATCCAACATCCCCCCGTATGGCTTTGGGTGAGAATTAAGTCTGCAGACCATGGATTAATGCCGAAAGGGCTAGTAGTGTAGGGATTTGTTTGGCACAACTAACTCTGAACCTGGGTCACGACCCCATAAGCCAACACATGTACATTTTGGGAAGATGAACCAACAATTGTGTATTATTAGAAAATAAAGGGAATCTTACAACCAAAGCCTTGATGTTGATAGGCTCTCCTTGAGTGGTAGTCCAAGTCCAAGCCAAGAACTCTCCAAGCACTCCTTCTCCAAGTCAAATGAATAGCCTCTAGGCACAATCTTAGCATAAGGGTGCAAATAGACATAGACCAACCAACCTCTAACCATTTGGGAATGGGAGAAGATGAATATATAGGAAAGGAAAGGGAGTTAGGATCTCTCCAAAGATAGGAGTAGGTCCTCATCTCAAGGAGGTAGGTCATAGGGATAAGACCAAGAGGCCAAGTTGGGAGAATTCAACATCATCTATGCCAAACAACCTCTAGCTGGCCGCTCATCCTCTTTGGGAAATTTTTCTTCTTGGGGATCATCGCAGGTATATAAGTGAATAGAGTGATTCCATCATAGGTCAAGCATGATGCAACAAGTGACCATCGTGGTTTTTAACCTCATAAGTGCGATGAGTCTCAAAATTATGGTTTTAGAGCTATTTATTCAATGGAAACATCAAGGCATTTTCCAATCAATGTTCTAGGGAGGATATGAGCTTCATATCTAAATAAGTACATTGCATGATGGTCATGTTTAAGGCACTTCAGGGTATGTCACGGGGAAGTGCAGGAGGTGTGAAAAATACTATGTAACACTATGGTGGTTGGGAGTTCATGATTCCATGCACAATAGGAAGAGTCAAGGAGCAAAGAATGGAAAAGAGTTTTTAGCCATTTTATAGGTAGAATATTGGCTCAAAGCCTACATTAGGCCCTCTTTATTGGAAATTTCTCTGAAAGAGACTTCAAGTGGTGTGTGGAAGTCTAAAAATGGCCTCTTGGATCAAAATTTATAGTCTGCCGAAGTCATTGTCTTGAAGTCCTAAGCGAGCTGAAATATCAGAGGTCAGTAGAGAAGAAGGATGAATATTGAAGGTTAGAGCACATCAAGATCTAATGTCAGAATCTCATAGCAAGTTGTGTTGAAGGTTGGAGAATATCGGAACCCCAGAAGCTGGAGGTCATCTAAAAATCAAAGGTCACAACATCATAGAAAATTTTAGGGGGGAATTTTAGCCCATGGTCCAAATTTAAGGGGTTTCAAATTTTAGAAGGGTGAATTTTTTAAATTACACACTTTTTAATTGTTAGCCCAAAAAATATTAAAAAAAATAATTATTATATTTTAGCCAATAAAAATAAGCGGGATAAACATTCCAAAGTTCGCTTCGCCTGATTTGCTAGTAGAATTTTCTTGGCATTGCCCCATTTTTTCATGTGGCGGTAGAATGTTCTTGGCATCTCCCCAATTTCCAATTATATCTCCCCTCTGTGCTTTGTTGCATGTCTCAATGAATTAAATAAAGCATAGAGAATCCACCTTGAAGTATAGTCCAAATATATGGGCCATAAATAAGCATGGAGAGCCAGGTTGAAGTGTGTAGGTGGACTGAGAATTAATTATAAGTACGGAGATCACTCAAATGCCCATTCTCAATGCTTAATGAGGAAACAATAACCAAACTAGAAAATAACAGTGAATGGAGAGCCATGTCGAGGTACACTTAGGCAGTATGGTAACAAGCAGTAGAGACAACATTGTGCAGTGTCCATCATAGGATCGAGATCATTGATTGCTATCGAGAAAAAAATATATAGCATTGTACTGAGAGAGGAGTGTGTATAGCTCTGTGCTGGGAGTGCATTGCTGTGAGGCTAAGTGAGTTTGTTCTACTGTGAAAGGCTGAGAGTACCTAAGAAAATAAAAGTGAATTAGAGCGAGCGAGTCAGTGCTATTGTGAGAAAGCCCAAAGGTTCCTTTGCAGAGGAAGAAAGTTGAGTGAGAAGTTGACAGAGCCTATGAATAGAAGGATCAGAGTGCTGTAGATAGGCTCTTGAGAGAAGAAGGCTGAAAGCTAAATGTATGCTGATGAAGAGCAGAGAATAGAGATTTGTTTGGGCCTTGATGAGTGGCTTTCGTTGAGAAGATTAATGAGCTTCCGTAGAGTGAGGAGAGTACGTAGAGAATGGAGCTGATATCGGGTAGAGTGGCTACCAATTACATAAAACATTGAGTTCCTTATTAAGTGTGGGTTAGAGCCTGCATATAGGAAGTTTGTGCTTCCATCTCTAGTGGGTGATTGAAAAGGATTGGGGGTTGGTTCCTCCTGCAAGTTGGTTCTTGCATAAATCTCAGGAGCTAAAAGTTGGTGCTTGTAACAAATCCATGAAGTTGGTGCTTGACATGGTGCTTTTGGTAAGATGGACATGTGCCTACAAAAATATAGAGTTGATGTTTCTGTCTAGTGGGTGCTAACAAACAATAAAAGAGATTTGGTGCTTCCTGTGAGTGTCAGGTCACAAACAAATTGATGTAATCAGGTAGAGGCTCATATTTTACTTCAATAATAACAATAAGTTTTGGTGTTTTTTTTCCCAAAATTGTTTCCACGTAAAACCTTGTGTCGCATGTGTATGATGCTCATGGTGTGTGCTTGTATGTTGATTTCATATTGTTGTCACATGATATGTTGATGTTAGTTATATGGAAAATTTCCAAGTTTAAATAAGAAAATTAAATTGTTATAAAAATTTAAAATATTAGCCTTAATATTGATTCACCTCGCTCTTAGTATTAACGTTGTTTCCAACAATTGGTATAAAAGCAAGGTTCCTTCAGAAATAGCTTAACCACTATAAGGTATATCAAAAGGAAGCAATGGATAATCAAGATTGAATTACATAAGAAAGAGTTCTATGGTTAAATGGATCAAAGTATGTATTCTGGAAGGTTAGAATGGTATCCTATTTAATGGCCTTTGATGTTGATATGTGGCTCTCCGTATTGAATGGAGAAAAGAGTGACCAGAATGGGAAAGCCAAGGAAAAAGGGTTATCTAAGCTAGATGCTGATAAAGTAAGGAATTGTGAGACAACAAGGGAAATGCTAGAAAAACTTCAATGTCTATATGGAGGAGATAGCCATGTGGCTCAAGAAGAGGCTGAGGAACCTTGTTTTTCTAGCAATGAATCAAAACATGTAGAAGTTGTTGCTCATCAAACTCATGTTGATGATGAAGAAGATTCAGAAGGGAGATCATGCTGCTTAGAAGGTAAGCTATTGTTGTGTGATACATGCAAAGAGATAGGTCATTCATTATCTAGATGTTCATGTGAATCACTTGAAGATAGAGATAGATATGCATATAGTAGTTGTAATGAAGATCGACACAATTTAGTAGCATTAGCAAATGAGAGATCCTCATAGGAAGAAGAAAGATTCTTGATGTGCTCATCCATAGGAGAAAATGAGAGTATATCACATGAAAATAATAGGGGTATCACTAAAAGTGATGAAGATGGAATACCCCTTAAGCCCGTGGAGGACTTCACAGACACAAATATGGGTTTATATCTCTGTGGTGACTCAAATAGCACCTTTGATAGTGAAGTGAAGGATCTGAATGAAAGGATGTACTTTAGAAAGAAGTTGGTATTTGCTATAAAGGAGATCAAGGAAGTATTAGAGTAAAATATCAATCAAGAGGAGCAACTGAAAATTTATGAGATTGAGAATGAAAATTTAAGAAAAAAATAATAGTAAATCTTAATGCTCAACAAGAAGAGGCTAGCAGGCTGAGTGGCATATTGAATAGTTAGATGAGTAGGAAGGAATCTTACTATAAGAGACTACAAGATGAATTAGTATCATTGAGACATGGATTATAAAAGTAAAATATAGAGTTATCTCAATATCAAACGTTTGAGGGGAGCATAGAGACCTTGGATGATATGTTTACTAAGCAAAGAACCCCACTCATCAAGGCTGCTTTGGGTCTCAAAGAAGAAACTAGCCCTAATAAGGCAAAGGCTAAAGGGTCAACTTCTCAGGTAAAGGGAGTATGAGGTTCCAACAAAAACAAAGGAAAAGAGGTTGTTGGACAACAAAAAAAAGAAGAAAATAAGCAAAAACAAAAAAAGAAAAGACAACAATAGAAGGATAAGAAGCAACAACAAGTAAAGCAACAAAGGAGAGTTAGGAAGCTAAAAGAAAGGATGCGAGGCAATAATGCAAACTATCATGGAAGGCACATGAAGGATCAAGAGAAATCCTTTCCTCCTCAAGGAAAAAGCCTTCAAATAAAACGTAACCTCCGTCATCAAAATCCTTTTTAGGGGTATTGTTTCTATTGCAATAAATCTAGACATAAAGCCATAGATTGTAGATGGCATGCAAGAAAACAAGATGTGTTGGGCTAAAACAACACAAGAATGCATAAAGAGGCCAAGAGAAGGCATGTTGTAAGTGGTAGGATTTTTTGACAAGAATTTTGTCAAGAAGAGTACCTCCTCTTCCGCATTCTTAATCCAAATTGAATGATACAACTATGGAAAATTTGGGCATGTGACAACATGCTTAAGATATGGAGAGAAAATTTATGCTTCTCGGCATATGCATACAAATGTTGCAACTTGAGATTTGAAGACAAGAAGAAACAATGGAGTTAAGAAATACAGGTTTGTCTTTAGTACTATGTGTCAAAATAGCAAGTTGAAAAGAGGAGGAAGAAATCAAAAGAATGATCCTCCTACTCTTGTAGCAGACTCAATTGTAAGGATGAAAGGCATTAAGAAGAATTAGGTGAAGAAAGAGGAGTTGAAAGGAAAGATACCTCTAGCCTTGCACAATCAAGAAAAGGCCCAAACATGGGTAAAGAAGAAGAAAGATGGCAATTATTTTGTCAGAACTAAATTATTGAATGTATAGATGAAGAAGGAGGATGATCTTCTTAGGGGGAATACATGCTCTGTTTCTCTTCAGTAAAATAAGAGAATGGCCTCAAGGGAGGTTGAATGAGTCAGATGCTAGATGCTAGAAGGAAAAGTCAGAAAGGTGCATCTGATAGTTATAAACATTAGTTGAATTCCCTTGCTGATTATGGTAATGTATGTGTTTATTTCAAATGTATCAGCATTGAAAGAGAGGGAAGGAGCACAACCAACATGAAGAGTACACAACAATATATTATCTTGTGGGAAGAAGAAGATGGATTGTAGTGGTAGTGTGGAATGACAAGAAGCCCACAATCATGTTAGGTCCATAGGATCAGTTCCCAGGTAGAGGAAAGAAACCAATTGTAAGATATCAGTTATCATTGGCTTAGGGGGAGCTTCTTTGATAACAGTAGCAGACAACAAATTGTTAGCCTTAGGAGGAAATATTTCTGAGTAGATGAAAGGTTTTCACCTTAGGTGGAATACCCTTATCTCATTTAAGTTCTGAATCTGATGTTTATTTTCTCCTAGTAGTCCTGTGTTCATAAAGCACAATGGGTATACACTTTTATGTCTCTTAGTCTTCAATTGGTATCTATATGACAATTGATGGTCTCGATTCTTCTGGAGTAACCTTTGTGTATATGTGGACATTTATTTTTGAGAAAAGAGTTGTTAGAGGTTTCCGAGTTCAAAATCCAACTTGTATCTATTTCTTAGTGCAATTGGTGTTGTTTAAGTAGTGGTCCATGATTTGAGGTATGATCTTAGGGGGAGAGGTTATTGAGGATTCTCAAGAGAAGTAAACCGTCTAAATAAAAACAACAATAGTGAAAAGCAAGATGAAATGCATCACTAATGATTGGTATTTGCAGCAACAACAATATCACGAGCAGTTTAATTGGTATTATTTTTCTTTTTAACTGCAAGAGATGAATTGGAAAGAGAAATATTCATCCAACAACCATAAGGTGTCTAAGACTAGAAGCTTAAAGAAGTGATATTATATGTTTAGGGGAAGCATATCGCATATGCCCAGTTAATGGAGCAACAATAGTGACAATCCTTGAAGAGATGTTTGCAAAGCATAATGCACATTTGAACAGCTAGACCTTGGTCTTGAGAGCTAGTGATTGCACAGGGGAGAAAAAAACAGATTTTAGCCCTTTTCCATCGATGTCAAAGGGGGAGAGAAACTGTGGATATGATCTAATGGCTCGTGCAGAAGATAAAAAAATCATTGGTGGCTTATGCTAGGAGAATTTTGGAAGCAACATGTGGAGTGGTCATTAAAGTGAAAATGAGGTTGAAGTGTTGTCATCAATGCTAAAGGGGGAGATTGTTGGGTAGTTAGCATTGTCTGGATGACTAGTAACTTAGTAAAGATATATGCAAGTGTGTTGGAATTGATGTCAAAAATCATGCTAGGAGATGCGTTGGGAAGTTGGCATTGTTTAACTGTTCGTAGGAGTGTTGGTATTGATGCTATTGTCACTCACTACTTTATAAAGTTATCAGTTGCCTAGAGTCTAGAAAATCAGTGAAGTTTGAAGCCATATCCAAAGCCAATGAAGACTCAAAGTTAAATCTGACCCTCTCCACTGTAGAGTGCTCGTGATAATATTTCCAACGATATATAGAAGTCCAAAAATGGACTTCTATATCAAAAGTTAGAGCAGTTTCAAAATGGGGGTTCTGTTGCCTTGAAATGAAAGAGAGGAGCACATTGGAGGGCCTTGGGTACAACAAATCCCGCAGTCCCTTGATCCTGTAGTCTCACATCCCTTAGGTCCTACATACCACATCCTGCAACATTGTAGTCTTGCAGTCTTGTAGTACTGCATCCCACATGTTGATCTTCCTGTAGTCCCGAATTCCGCAGTCCCACATAATCGTAAATCGACAATGTGAAGGGGGCCACCACTTTAAAAGCCCTATGAATTGCCGATTTTGTGATATAGTGTAACATTGTCAGTGGAGGACGAAATCGTTTAATAAAGAAAGTGCAGTAATAAACTAGGGTTAGGCCTCCCCCTTCTCTCTCCTCCACATGGCGTTATGGCATATCGACGATAGGCAATTTCACATTCCACAATCCTGCATTATCGGTGATCGCAGGAATAGAGGGGCTATGTCACCAAAAACCTTGCAAGATTGTGATTTATTATAAGATCGTTGGGGAAGGCTGAAATTATTTAACAAAGGAAACCCATGTAATAACAGGGCCAAGCAAGCCATTTTCTCTCTCTTCCTAAGGGCAATGTGGCAAAATATGATTGTTCTTGATGGATGACATGGTAGTGAACATCATCAATGACATGGCGGTATGGATAACATGTGTCATTCAATTTCGGTGTTTTCAGGGGTTAGATGGGTCCATTTCTGGGTGACACGTGTCACCACTCACAGGGGGACACATGGAAATGATGACGTTACCCGGGGGATTCGCGATCAATGATCGTACAAAGTGAAAATTTAGTTCCTCGCTGATATCCTCCTCGACTGCGTTTGCGATAAGGAAAAGGCACCTAGATGCGATAATTTATTGAGGTGTATTATATAAGGATTTCACATCCAGGATATTTGCTGATGTAGTATAAAGAATTATCAAAGGCATTCCAAGTAACAAAGGAAAGTCCCCCCTCGGACAGTAGTGGAAAGCCTTAGTGCCTAAAGGGCTAATCACTTGGTTCAAGCCCCCGGTCATATGAAGGAAGTTGTAGAAAGGGGATGAAATCATGAGGGCTTAAGGGGAAGTCAGAACTCACTTGTTTCATCTTATTTTTTTGTTAAAGCCCCACACTTGAAAGACTACTTGTTACATCGTAAAAAACATCCCCGAAGCATCAAAAAGGATTGTGCAGAGCTTTAAAGGACGTATGGGTTAGCAACAAGGGTGTTGAATGGAAGTATGGAGCATTTAAGCCAGGTATGGGTGCATTCAAGATAAGGATCTCTCGTATCACACATCCAAATTGGGTATCGAAGGCATTTAAGGGAGAATGGATAGTGAAATGCCTTAGTAAAAGAAAGGAGCATGATGATAGAAGCATGGTTTGATCAGAAGCCTTCACAAGAATCATAAAGGACCTATTCCTCCATATTCCTCCTATTTTTTTATTTTTATTTTCTATAGTTTCTTATTTCCAAGAAAGGTAGAAGATCATGATTGTAATATTTGGGAAACAAAGCCTTACACTGGCTGAGACAACTAGTCTAGCAGGAAAACTAGAGCTCTGGCTGAAATTTTTGTAGCTGTAATCCAAGCTCCCCCCTCTTTTTATAAATAGGGGAAGAGACACTATAATAGGGATTGGCAGGTTCCATAATTTCTCACTAGTAGGGTTTGAATTCTGAGTTGCCAATTTGGTTCTAATTTGTTTACTCATGGGGACTTCACTGATATCGTGTTGAATGTACGGACTGATTATCTAGACCCTTTGAGATAAATGGCATTTCCTTGTTGATTCTAAGCATGATTAATGTGCAACATGTTCCTATCAATAATATCATTTCATTAGTGTTTTTCCTCCTTTGAAATAGTATAATTAATGCAGATGGTTCCTCTTCAATTTATGGATTTATTGTAGCTACTCACAGAAGATAGTACCTTTGCTTATCACATACCTACACGTGTTATTCAATAACATTGCAATACCTATAAAATTATAGATTTACTTGTGTATTTGATTAACCTGTAGGACCTGTATTGGCCTAGATCTATGTTAGCTTTGGCAGAGAATGATACCCATGTTGTGTTTTATCTAAAACATTCTTTCACAGACCTCTATTTCTATCATTCCACCAGAAAAATTGTGGTTTAGGTTTTTGTGTTGTTTACAACCCTATCCATCGAATTCCACTTTCTGATGGAACATTACTGTTTAGGATTCTGTTTGTTACAAACCTATGCATATTTTCCATCCTTCCTTTTTTCCTCTCCATCATTACTACGACTTCAATTATAAGTTGTCTCATTTTCGTGTGTCAGCCACTAGAGGGAGAAGCCATTTCTCTTTGAGATTACCCCAATATACCCCCAACATTTGGATCCATGAGTTGTCTTGAATCCACATCAGTGAAGGCTTATGAACCAAGCCCCTCCTATTACCTTTTTACGTGAAAATTGGAGTACTGAGAACCCCTCATAGAAAATATCTTAAGTACTCCTCTATGTAATATGTCCTAGGTACTGGTCTACAATCAACCTAAGGCTGTCTCTAGGAGGCTCTCTATCTCCCCTGCAACACTTGTGCCACAAGGTGCTAGATTTAGCTACAACTGATTCCAAACAGACTAGCATTGATGCTTGTCACAACATATGTTGGCTTTGATGTTCCCTAACCTAGTTGTGAGGTTAATTGGAATAACATTGATATGCTTGATGTGTCGAGCCCAGGAGGAATCGTATTGTAGCTTCATGGTCCTGGCAGAGAATTATCATATTACCAGGCTTATTGAAAAGACATAAAATGATAACTATGGTGATTGGTAGTCCAGGCTCAGAAGGAATCATATGATAGCTATAAGCTTTTGTTTGAGAATCATCACAATAGCAGGCTTATTGGAAAATCCATAAAATGATGACTATGGTGATTGGGAGTCTAGGAGGAATCCCATGGTTGCTACAGTTCTCTATAGAGAACCATCATAGTAGAAGGCTTATTGGAGAATCCATAAAATGATGACTATGGTGGTTGGGAGTTTAGGATTCTAGGCACATGAAGAAGAGTCAAGGAGAAAATAATGGCAGAGAGTTTTCAACCATTTTATAGGTAGCATATGGGCTCAAAGCCTACATCAAACCCTATCCATTGGAAAGTAATCTGAAAGAAAGAGCTATCCAATGGTGTGTGGAAGTTTGAAAATGGCCTCTTGGATCAAAATTTATGGTTTGTTGAAGTTAGGGTGTTGAATTCCTAAGCATGTCAAAATATCGGAGGTCGGCAGAGCAGAAGGATGAATATTGAAGGTCAGAGCACATAGGGACCTGATATCAGAACCTCAGAGAAGGTTGTATCAGAGGTTGGAGAATATCAAAACCCTAGAAGCTAGAGGCCATCAGAACATTGGCGTGTTGGAAATAATACTAAGAGGGGAGTGAATTAGTATTATCAAATATATAAATTTATTTCCCAAATAGATTTATATACTCTACTTCAGTAAATTGAACTAGCGTGTACACGCAACTATACTTAAAGCAACCAACGTATATGAAGAGAACTTTTGATTTAGACAATTTATCATGTATTGAGCTTAACCTAGTTTATCAGATATTTATTAGATAGTGTAGTAAAAGCAGAATAAAGCATCACACATAAGCAACACACATGAACACAAAATATAAGGTGGAAACCTAATGTGGGTAAAAACCACCTGCTGTTGTCGTCTCTATCTTCTTTTAATAATAATAAAATCTGTTTACAATCTTGTACTGGTGTAGACTCATGCCAGTACACAGGCACCCACCTGCAAAAGGCTACCACCTTCTCCCATTCTCCAGCTACTACTAGAAGGGAGGTACAACCCCCTAGCTCTTGTGCTAGCCAATATGTTTACTAGTACGTAGGTACTAGCCTACAGAAAGCTACATTCTTCCACCAGGGGCCACGTTTTATGAATTTTCGGACTAGATAATCCTGGAACACCACCACAATCTGAAGGCCACGTTTCATCTAATTTTCATACTGGACCCATCAACAACATTGAAACTCAGAAAATTACATTTGCATCAACTAATCACTGAAACTCAATCATCACTTTGTGAATCAACCACAACTGAATCGATCAATCACTTGACAACTCATCATCATAGTAGCAAATCAAAATCAATGATTCTGATCATTTAGAACACTGTCACCAGAATACAGTCACCAGAACCCAAAGCAGAACCCAGAACTCTGCAACAGCAAACATAAACAACTGAAACATACTTCATAAGGTATGTGCCACTTCCATGTGTCAAACTAGCATGTATATGCACTTTTACCAAAAGGAACAAGCGTACAGATCTGTAAATTCAAATTTATGAAGTATATGCTACTTTGATATGCTGAAACAATGTGTATACGTTCTTTTACTAAAGAAAACCTGCGTACGGATCTATAAATGCCAACTTAGAACATCACAACTATTTTAGACTTCAATCATACCCAGATCATCACATTTACAAAATAAAAACATGCGTCAATATTCAGATCTAGACTATCTAAGATCACATCACATAATGATAATACTTTTAAGCCTTTATGATCCCAGTCCATCAACCTTCATCAGCCATATAGGTGCATCCTTAGATCAGATCAAGAAAACCATAAAAAGATCATCAACCTGCATATATGATTCAACACTTCATAAGATATTCAAATCCTTGCACTACACTGGCCTAATGATCTTCTCCTCATTATATAGTTTTAGGATTTCTCAATACCATGGACTAAAACTACTTAGGATCAAATACCTCGAACCAATTACCTTGGACCAAAAACTTTTGGTTTTCCAAGATATACGCACTTTTCCTTCTGTGAATGTGCATGTGTATGTATACGCTCCTTTTGTTTAGTAAACATGTGTGTATACACAACTTGGACAAGGTGAACCTGTGTATACCTCTCTTTCTTCATTTCTTAGATTCTGATCTATAATTTTTTGCTGTTGACCTACTACATTGTGATATTTCATCTGAGTGAGTTGCCATCAAGGACAACACCTGTATCATAATGCCAACAATCTCCCCCTTTGGACTTGATGGCAACAACAACACCAAGTCACTCTCCCCCTTTGACATCAAGGGCAAAGGGTTGACCAAGATATTTTCTCCGTTTGACATACATTATGTTGTTCATGCTCCTCCTTAGTACATGCTGAATGCTTTGATTGAGCTCCCCTTTTGTACATGCTGAGATGCACTAAAACCATCCATGCTCCCCCTAAGCACAAGCAAATTCTACAAAAATATTTTCTAAAAGAATAACATTACTCTATAACTCAACTATGTGAGGATGACCCTCTTATAACCAATGACTCATACATACATCCATCTCCCAACCAAGTGGGGATATACCAAATTTGACTCATCCACCCAACCAAGCGGGGATATACCAATTGTTCATACATGACAGAAACAAGAAATATTACATCATCCATCCCATGTAAAGCGAGGATACAAATTACATAATTTGTCCAAGAGGACTCATTCAAATGTATGAGAAGACATATCACACCCTAGAATTTTACATGACTTGAGAAACAAATGGTATAAATATCTGAAGCCGTAGCTGGACTCAACAACCATAATTCCAACAATGCTGAATGTATGTGAAGGCTAATGCTCCTCCTGAACTTGTGCTACCTGTGCATTGTTAATAGGTCAATGATCAAGGCATCTTTGTCAGTCAGATAAAACTAATGAACACAACATATCAATAGACATTAATCATCAATATCAGTCAGAGCACCCATATCGGAGCTTGCCCCACTATTTTTCTTGTCTGACAAACATATATGCTCCTTGACCCATAGAAACCTTCATGTGTATGCGACTATACTTCATCAAACACGCGTATAATAACCTTTCTTTGAAAAATTGGATTTAACAGCAAGATGATGCAACAACACCTAACTTTTGTCTGAGATATTCAAATGTCTCTTTGGGTAGTGGTTTAGTGAATATATCGGCAACCTGTTCTTTGGAGGGAACATACTCCAATTTGACCTTTTGTTCAAGCACTTGTTCACGTAGAAAGTGGTATTTGATGGGTATGTGCTTGGTCTTGGAGTGCATTTTTGGATTCTTTGAAATACTAATGGCACTTGTATTATCACATAGAATGGAGATGGGTGGAGTACATGTGATCTGAATGTCTTGCAAGGTTTTCATCATCCAAAGTAGTTGTGTGCAGCAAGATGTAACAACCACATATTCTGCTTTAGCTATAGATAACGAAATTGAACTTTGTTTCTTGCTGAACCAGGACACTAATCTCGAATCCATATAGAATGCACCACCACTAGTGCTTTTTCTGTCATCAACACTTCCTACCCAATCTACATCTACATATGCATGAAAAGTAAGATCTGTATCTCTAGGATACCACAAACCAAAGTTTTGTGTTGCTTGAAGATATTTGAAAATTCTTTTGACTGCCTGAAGGTGTGATTCCTTTGGATTTTCTTGGAATATTCCAACTATTCCTACTGCATGCATGATGTTAAGTTTGGTATCTGTTAGATAAAGTAGGCTGCCAATCATGGATCTAATTCATCATTTGAGTTGAGACTGCATCATGTTACCATTGGGCTACATACAGGTTTAGAATATTCCATGCCATACCTTTTCAAGATCCATTTGAGATATTTGGTTTGTGAAAGAAAAATACCATCTTTATTTTGTTGAACTTGTAGACCAAGAAAATAGGTAAGTTCACCAAGCAAGGACATTTCAAATTCTTGCTGCATGGATTCTTCATTCTACCAAAAATGAATTCTTCATTGCTACCAAAAATAGGTAAGTTCACCAAGCAAGGAAATTTCAAATTCTTGCTGCATGGATTCTTCATTGCTACCAAAAATGATATCATCAACATAAAAAACAATAATTAGCAATTTATCAGTGTCAATATTTGTATATAGATTGCAATCTACTGACCCTTTTGAAAAACCCTATTGGTGTAGATATTTGCAAGGCGGTAATACCAGGCCCTTGGAGCCTGTTTTAGAGCAAAAAGAGCCTTTTTGAGTCTACCTACAAGTTTTGCATCATCTTCAAGAATGAATCCTTCTGGTTGTTCAATATAAACTTCTTCTTCTAAATCTCCATTAAGGAAAGCAGATTTTACATCCATTTGGTATACTTTGAATTTCTGAAAGCCAGAGAGAGCAAGAAACATCCTTATGGCTTCAAGTCTAGCAACAGGTGCAAAAGTTTCTTCAAAATCTATACCTTCTTATGGAGCATACCCTTTACAAACAAGTCTGGCTTTGTTTCTAATGATTCATCCATTTTCATTCAACTTGTTTTTGAATATCCATTTAGTTCCTATAATATTTTTGTCATGAGGTATAGGAACTAATTTCCAAGTATTATTCTTTTCAATTTTTGTCTGTACACCTACCTCCTTTTCCCCTAAAATTTGAGTTTGTGGATGTTTTTTCTGAACATACTTGAACGGAGTCTTTTCTTCTATTGTTATCTCTTCTTCTGGTGCTTCATTAGTTTCTTCTTCAATATCATTGTGATTTGATGTGGGAAAATAATCCCCATCTTCTTCATTGTTATAATCTTTTGTTTTTATCTGTTTTGGATTTTTGCATGCTTCATCAACCACAACATCAATACTTTCAACAATTTTCCCAAGTATTTTATTATAACATTTATATGCTTTACTCCGGGAAGAGTAATCAAGAAGAATACCTTCATCTGCTCTGGGCTCAAACTTAAGTTTTTCATCAGTCCCTTTGATATAACATTTGCTTCCAAAAAATTTAAATTATTTTACAGTAGGAGTCTTACCATATCAAAGTTAATTTGGAGTTTGAGTGCTATTTACCCGAGCATTGGCTTGGTTGAGAATAGTTATGGCAGCGAATGCGCTTCACCCCAGAAGGTTGTAGGAGTTCCAGATTCATCTAGCATGGCTCGAGCCATTTGTTGAATAGTTCTGTTCATTATTTCTACCACTCCATTTTGCTGAGGAGTCCTTGTGGTGGAGAATTGCCTTTTTATTCCGTGTTGTTCACAAAAGTCAAAGAATTCATTTGAGGTAAATTCCCTTCCTCAATCAGATCTGAGGCATTTGATTTTTAGATCTGATTCATTTTAACCCAAAGATTTGAAGGCTTTGAACTTTTCAAATGCTTCATCTTTATGCTTTAGAAGGCATATCCAACACATTCTGGAAAAATCATCAATGAACAAAATAAAGTATTCATCTCAACGAGGTGACTTTTTCCTTGATGGTTCACATAAATCACTATGTACAAGTTCAAGAGGCTTACTAGATGACCCCTATTTTTCCATGAAGTGAGCTCTAGTTTGCATACTGATTTGACATGGTTTGCATATCGTATTTTTAGGGATGCTGATATCTGGAAGATCATGAACAACCTTGAATTTGCATGCTTTTCTTATTTGAGAAAAGCTTAGATGTCCCAACCTTCTATGCCACAACCAATTTTCATCATTTTTGCTTAGATAACATTGTTGTTGTCATCCCTTGAGTATGTATAAGTTGTTTGGACTTCTTGTACCTTTTTTTGATCATGGTCTCTCTTGTATCAAGCTCACAAACAACACATCCATTTGATCAAAACACCACTTCATTTCCTTGACCACACATTTGACTGACACTCAACAAGTTATGCTTTAAACTGTCTACATACATAACGTTTCCAGCTTTAACCTTTTCTTTCAAGAAAACAAAGCCTTTACCTTTTATGACAACAGGAGTGTTGTTTCCAAATGAGACATTCTTTTCCTTTTCTAAGGCATTATATGAGTGAAGTTTTTCTTTGTCACCTGTCATGTGTTTTGAGCATCCACTATCGATGTACCACTGATTTTCTTGCCCTTATGCATACAAGGTTATACCACATCTTTCTGTTTGAGATTATTTCCCTCTCCATATCTTGGGATTTAATGGAGTTTTCTCCTTTTGAGATGTTTGCCTAAATTTGCTCCTACATTTAGATTCTTCATGACCAAAGTTGTTACAGATTGAGCATTCTATTTCATTTTCAAGAAGAGAAAAGTTATTATAGGAACTTTTCTTGATCCTTGTTACATTCCTTTGATTTTGTGATTCTCTAGTCATGATAATTTTGTAAGAAACACATTGAGCAACTTTGTGTCTGAAATTATGACATGAAAAACATTTCCCATTAAAGAAGTTCCTGTGACTATCGAATCTATTGACCTGGTGATTGTAGTTTCTATTGATATTCATCCTTGGAGAAAATTGAGTATGATTTACCTGAGGTTGGTTGTGGCTTTTATTCATCCTTGGAGTAAATTGAGTCTAATTTACCTGGTGATCTACTTTATGCCTTTGTTGACGATTGTCATACTGTTCATTGATCTTTGCTACATCGAGATAGATTTTGGTGGAGGTTGGCGGCTTCTGTGATTGATATGCTTCTTTAGTATATATAAGACCTGTATTTATCAGAGGAGAAAACTGAACTTTAATTTCATTTAAAGTTTCTGATCCTTTAGTAAATCTAAGATTGAGAGATTTCATTTTCTCAAGATCCTTTCTTAGACCCACAACTTCACATTCTAGTTTTTCATTGTGTTTTTATTTTTCAGCAAGTTGGTATGTCAAGGTATCTATAATCATATTCTTTTCTTCTAAATAGATTTTGAGTTTAGATATTTCTTCATGAAGGTCATCCTCTTCTAAAGCATCCCAAAAATTATCATTGTCATAAGTCATTAGAAGTCTATAATCATTGCTATTTTCATCTTCATCACTATTTGATAAACCATCGCTATCTTCATTAGTACAATAACTCTTTTTGTTTACAACTTGATTTCTATTCCATTTTGCATATTCCTTTACTTTTTCATATTTATATTTATGAAAACATTTGGTGGCATAATGACCAACTCTGCCATAGGCAGAGTATTTGAAGGGTAGCTTAACTCTAAATCTTCTGGAACCCCGTTGAAGCTTCTTGACAAAGTTTACCTATCTTCTTCTTCCAAAATATGTCTTGATTCATTGTGTTCTTCCTTTCCTTTTGCCAAAACTTTAAATGCAGCTTCTCTCATATCTAATGGTCCTCCTTTTCTCATCTCAAAGGTAGTTAGGATTCTGTGAAGCTGTGTCATGGTTATAGTCTGCAAATCCTGTTTTTCTTCTATGGCAGACACTTTTGATTCAAATTTACTAGACAAGGATCTCAAAACTTTCTCAAATAAGGTAACTTATTTTATTTCTTCACCCATATTCTTCATACAATTAACAACTTCATCTATATTTAAGAAGTAACTAGCTATACTTTCGTCATTGTGCATCTTAAGAGTTTCATACTACACTCTGAGAGTTTGAAGCTTAGCACATTTTACCTGAAAGTCTCCTTCGTAGCTTAGAATGATTTTGTCCCATATTTGGCTGATTTGAGTTGCATGAATATGACAAAATTTGATTGTGAAAAACTTCCCAATAGGCATTTACAACTCTGGCATTGTTTTCATATTGATTTTTACCTATCGTATCTGTAGGGATTGTCGTTGGAAATGTATATCCTTCTTCCACAATTTCCCAGGCATCCATTCCAAGTGATTATAAATAGGGTGTGGTTCTTATTTTCTAACAAAAAGTTGCTCCCATTAAAGATTTGGTGGTTTGATGGATCCCATGCTTTCTTGATTATTCATGATGATGGATCTCCCTTCAAGCGATCAAGATTCTTTTGAAGGACCTGCTCTGATACCAAATTTTGGAAATAATACTAAGAGGGGGTTGAATCAACATTATCAAATCTATAAATTTATTTCCCAAATAGATTTATATACGCTACTTCAGTGAAGTGAACTAGCATGTACACGTGACTGTACTTAAAGCAACCATCGTATATGAAGAGAAATTTTGATCTAGACAATTTATCATGTATTGAGCTTAAACCAGTATACAAGATATTTATTAGACAATGCAGTAAAAGCAAAATAAAGCATCACACATAAGCAACACACATGAACACAAGATATAAGGTGGAAACCCAATGTGGGTAAAAACCACTTACTGTTGTTGTGTCTATCTTCTTTTAATAATAAGAAAATCTGTTTACAATCTTGTACTAGTGTAGACTTATGCTAGTACGTGTAGGTTTTAACCCCGTACAGAAATTACCTGCATACAAATTATAAATCACAGGAAAAATAAAAAATGCGAGAGCATAACACATAAAACACATATACAAAGAGATTTCCCACTGGATCCCAAAAATGGGACTACCAACTTGATTTTGTATTATATTCCTTTCAATATTACAATACATATTTATACATGTCGAAGCATCCAATACCATGGACCGAAAAAACCATCGTGTCCAAAACCATGGACTGAAAATCATCGCGTCCAAAAAAAATGTGCGAAAATCATGCACAAAACCATAGGTGGGTCCGCCCAACCTAACATAGGGTCCAAAACCAAAATTTTCTGGGATGCTGCCTAGGACCCCATAAAGTGGGGTTACGGGTACCCCTCAACCCCCTGTTAACTATGTGGAAAGAATATAACACAACCCAACAATCTCCCACTTGTTGTTTTCTTTCCACAGGGGGCCACAGGAGAGCTTAGTCATTTTTCCAGCCCTGAAACACCCATTGTTCTCTACACCAAGAGAACTTCTCAGAGCTAACAGATTTTGTCAATGCATCTGCAGTATTCTTCAAAGTGTCCACCTTTACCAGCAACACCTTTTTGTCTTCTATCATATCCCTCACAA
>APFE030400394.1:7737-38756 GCA_000404065.3 Pinus taeda | reverse complement strand
GGACCCCATAAAGTGGGGTTACGAGTACCCCTCAAACCCCCTGTTAACTATGTGGAAAGAATATAACACAACCCAACAGTACGCAGGCACCCACCTGCAGAAGGCTACCACCTTCTCTCGTTCTCCAGCTACTACTAGAAGGGAGCTACAACCCCTAGCTCTTGTACTAGCCAATATGTTTACTAGTACATAGGTACCAGCCTACATAAAACTACACTCTTCCACCAGGGACCACGTTTCATGAATTTTTAGACTGGATACTCCTGGAACACAACACCATAATCTGAAGGCCATGTTTCATCCAATTTTCATACTGGACCCATCAACAACATTGAAACTCAGAAAATTACATCTGCATCAACTAATCACTGAAACTCAACCATCACTTTCTGAATCAATCAACCACTTGAAAAGCCATCATCACTGTAGAAAATCATAATCAATCATTTTGATCATTCAGAACACTATCACCAGAATACAGTCACCAGAACCCAAATCAGAACTCTGCAACAAGAAATAGAAACAAGTGAAACATACTTCATAAGGTATACACCACTTCCATGTGTCAAACTAGCATGTATACACACTTTTACCAAAAGGAACAAGCGTACAGATCTGTAAATTCAAATTTATGAAGTATACACTACTTTGATATGTTGAACCAATGTGTATACGCTCTTTTACTAAAGCAAACCTGTGTATAGATATGTAAATGCTAACTTAAAACATCAAAACTATTTCAGACTTCAGTCATACCCAGATCATCACATTTACAAAATAAAAACATGCATATATATTCAGATCTAGAATATTTAAGATCGAACCACATAATGATAATACTATTAAGCCTTTATGATCTCGGTCCATCAACCTTCATCAGCCATATAGGTGCATCCTTAGATCAGATCAAACAAACCATCATAAGCTCATCAACTTGCATATATGATTCAACACTTCATAAGATATTCAAATCCTTGCACTACATTGGCTGATTAATCTTCTCCTCCTTATATAGTTTTAGGCATTTCTCAATACCATGGACCAAAACTACTTAGGACCAATACCTTGGACCAAATACCTCGTACCAATTACCTTGGGTCAAATACCTTGGACCAAAAGCTTTTGGTTTTCCAAGATATACGCGCTTTTCCTCTTGTGAATGTGTGTGTGTACGTATACGATCCTTTTTTTAGTAAAATTGCATGTATACACAGGTTGGACAAGGTGAACCTATGTATACTTCTCTTTCTTCATTCTTTGGAGTCTGATATGTAATTCTTTGCTGTTGACCTACTGCATTGTGATATTTCATCTAAGTGAGTTGCCATCAAGGACAACACCTGTATCACAATGCCAACATGGAGGTGAGAGCATATCGGGATATTAAAAGTTGGAGGCCATGAAAACATCAGAGGTCAAAGCAGGCGGATATCGGAATATTAGAAGGTTAAAGCCATCAGAACCTTGAAACTTCTTAACACCTAAATTTTGAGAAGTTACAATATATGGAGTTGTTGATATTGTTAAAAGCATTGAGGGATGCATATCAGGATTAATAAAGGACTTTGTTGCAAAATCAAGGCTTGATGGGACCCCTTCTCTCTCCTTAGATAGGACACATGGCAACATGTGATTGGCTCTAAGAGATGAAGTGGAAATTGACATCAGCATGGCATGGTAGTAAGGTGGACACATGTCAGCCTGTTTTGGAATTTTTTGTGGCCCAAAGGGGAAAATTATGGTGATAAGTGTCAACGCTCAAGAGGTGCCACATGGAGAAATGACGAAAGCATGATGTCATCTTAAAGGTCAACATATTGTAAGTTGAGGACATCATAACTTCTACGCAAATGTCACTTGAAAAGGTTGCTATAAAAGGGATTTGGTATAAAATGGAACATGGTCGTGTGGAGACCCAAAGAACCAAGGAAGAGAGATATAACATAGGGAGATAGGTCCTCGGTAGGAGCCTAAAGGCTTGATACCTAAGTTCTATACTGGCGGTCACATGAAGTGGTCCTATGGTGTGAAAAGCGAGGAGGGCTAAGAAGAAGGAGCTAAACAACAATCATGATTTTGCGATTTCATAAGGGCCTTTCAAAATTAGTTACGATATGTAGGTGTCCAAAATAACAGTATAGTGGTATATGAAGTCACCAGTCATAGCTCTCAGTCCCATGGTGGATGAAGAAGAGTAGAAAAGAAAAAAGGGCTAGGATACCTTGCGATCTCATGTTTTCATAACATTACCTTTAATAAAAGTTATGAAATGAAAGGGATCCAAAATGGAAGCACAAAGGTGTATGGAATATGGATGCATTAGAAGCAAGGATCATGATCACACAGAGGAGTTTGTCTCAGGAGTAATAATGATTGTCAAAGACCGCTGGGTTAAGGCAAGAAGGGCCATGATTTGTAGAAAATATCATTGGGCCTACCTTGAGGTGAGATAAGCCATCTCTTTTCTTTGATGCATGTCTCAATGAATTAAATAAAGTATTGAGAAGACATATTGAAGTATAGTCCAGCTCTGTGGGCCATGA
Organism: Pinus taeda; assembly: GCA_000404065.3. Classification (NCBI taxonomy): domain Eukaryota; kingdom Viridiplantae; phylum Streptophyta; class Pinopsida; order Pinales; family Pinaceae; genus Pinus; species Pinus taeda. The sequence goes on along the minus strand of APFE030400394.1, from coordinate 36,213 downwards.
ATAAGAATGGAGAGCCTGGTTGAAGTGTGCAGGTGGACTGAGAATTAATTCTAATTCTAATTATGGAGATCACTCAGGTTCACATTATCAATGTTTAATGAGGCAACAGTTGCCAAGTTAGATAACTACAACAGAATGGAGAACCATGTCAAGGTACACTCTATTGGGTCAATTTACTAAGTAAACTAACACAGGTGTTTTACTTGTCAATCCGGATTTGTAGACTTGGAAGCACATCCAAAGTATATGGATTTCAGGTAAAGTAAAATTAGGAAGGCAATGCTCAAAGGTCAAAGAAAATTCATATTACAAATAAGTTCTAAGTTTAAAGACACTAAAAAGTCTTCGATTCAATATGAAGTAAGAAAAGGAAGAGGCTCCTAACATAGGAGGTCTTGGTTGTCCTTCCTCACAGCACTGTCCCCAAGAAGAGAAACTAAGAGCAACAGTTTGTGATGTGTAGAAAGTAAGAGAAGAGGCTTCTAACTTAGGAGGTCCTGGTTGTACTTTCTCATGGTTCTACTCCAACAACATTACCATTGCATCAAATCATAAACTAGAATTCAAGAAACAATTCAAGAAATGAAAAAGGATGATTTTTAGTTGTGATTCATAATTTAGTGGAAAGAGAATTTAACTTAAATCCTTGGTTGTCCTTTCATATGAAAATTAGATCTTAAACCAAAATCATCTAGAAATCATACAAAAATAATAACAAATCTAAGAAACTAAATCATAAAACTAAAACAAGAAATAGTGAATCAAAACTATGCTAATTTATACAAAATTTAACCAAAGTGTACTTAGCTTGGTATGGGGGCCCTCCAACCTTGCCTTGTACACCTGAAGAAATATTCAGTTACAGATAAATTGATAAAATGCTCGCAACATGAAAATCAATAGAACAATAGAACTGATTCTTCAAATTATCTCAAAAGTCTCTAATAGTCTTAATATAAAATTACACACTTTTAATGGTTTATGAACTGTGTTTAAATAGGAAAATCATAAACAAACTTTGCTATAATGGCTCTAACAACCTTATCTATCCTAATCCATCCATACAGGTTGAACTCATCAATTATAGTTCACAAAATTACGAAAATCCCACAAAATAAGAAATATGCCCCTTTTTACTAGGGATTCCTGAATGACAGGTCAAGTTTGACCAACGTTGACCGAGCCTGTGTTTGCTTAGTTTGATAGAACCAATAGGTGTTCCTTCATCCGTGGTTCTAAATCTTTCCAAATATGTGCTCAGATCTCGCATAGGTGTCCTGTACATATGAATTTAATGGAGCTATTACGAGAAGTTTTAAGGCAATCCAAATTTACTCTTAAACCTCAACTTTTACAAAAAATTCTAAAAATTGAAAAAATTAATTTAGTTATTTGCATATGCAAACTAGGACTAAAATGAAACATATAATAATATTGAATATGGTGGTAAATGAATGGATTTAGTATAGGCAAAAATGACCAAAATTGAGGGCCAACATCTCCCCTTTGCTGATGTTCAAGCATGTCCTCATGCTTGCTTCCTCCGTTACGATCTCCTAAGTGGTGAGGCCCCTTATTTTCCCGAACCTGTAGATTCTTCCTATGCAACTCTAAGGAGAATATCAAGAACCTCATGTTCCTCTGCTTTGTAGATGACAGTTTTACTTTTTGTTTCTCATATTTGTACTGCTATAACTTTTCTCCTTTAACAATCTGTCAACTTGTTTGGAGATGAGCATAATATGAGTCACAAGCTTTTTAATCTACTTTCTCAATTTCTTGTTCTACCTAATTATGTTGTTGTTGTTTTCTTTATACATTTTGTTCTCCTTTTTCAAGTGCCTTTCCATGATCTTGTTGTCTTCCAGCACACTTGTCAAATCTGCTATTTTCTTAAGATATTCTTCATTATGCAATTCTTTAGATTCTTCCCTTGCCTATTTGGCATATGAATAAGATGAGGTGGCTCCTACCCAAGCATCCTCAAAATAGGAGTCTTTCTCTATGGGCTCTTCCCAAACTTCCTCCTATAATCTCTATATAATCTCATCAATTTGATTTGATGTTAGTGGAGGTTCAGTTTCAATAATTTCAATTTCTGGATCTTTTCCTTCTTTGCGTGGTTCTTCTTGTGATTTTCTTCTAGACCTCCTAGGAATGGACAAAAATGATTTGTCTTTCTCTATCATAGTATCATCTTGCTCTTTATTCAATCTTGTCCTAAGATATAAAGGAGAATGCATGATACTTCTTGTGACATGTAACTATTCAAACTCCTCCTCATTCCCTGTTGTTTGTTCTTCAAAGTGATGTTTAGCCAAAGTATCCTTCCAAAGTATCCCCTTGGTAATTACCTGATACTCAACAAGTATCTTGATTAACCCACAATGATAGATATTGGCTTCTTTAGCTTCTGTTTTCTTTTTGACATTCTCTATCATTTTAGTTAGGCTCCTTGAAAAGAAGTAATGGTAAGTTGATTTAACAATCTCCTTTTATATGTTGAAGCAATTTAATATGATGGAGATATACCACAATGTACCGATTATCACAAGTGAAATACTTATGGATAATTAAAACTAATTCTGACCATGTTTTTCTAAGACAATCTCTTTGAATCCCTTTTGTCCTATGAAAGGATCCATTCCTTTGTTTTCCCAGGAAAACGGTGTATCCCTTTTTCTTAAAATGCAGACCATTATGATACTCTTCTCTTATCAAAGGAAGGTCCAATGCTTGAGAAATAAAGGTTGGGTTCAATGTTATAGAAAGTTCACCAACTCTAGTTTGTCCATGTTCAAAATGCTTTATGAACTCCTATGTAATTTTATCATTGTGACCATTGAACTTCTTAAGAAACTCCATTAGCCCCACCTCGTATAATTTCTCCACTGTATCCTTACTCCGATTTTCTATCTTGAAGTCTTTAGGTTCAATTTTGGTTGCTATTTTTATGTGCTTTGTATAGTACTGATTAATATGGCCTTGTCCAGTAAATAACCTCATCATGAATATAGCATAAAAAAGTAGACAAATGTGACCTTCTTATTCATGTAATCCTTGGATAAAAATCATGGTCAATATACTTACCAAATCTCTGTAGATTTGAAAAAAAATATGAGATTACTTCCTCTTCCTATAAGTCTTCAATTTCCCTGTCTTCTACTGCAAGTGGTATCCAAACAAAATCCTTTGTTTATGAAACTGAGAAAAAAAACTCTTACTATGTTAAAGACAAAAAAAATCTTCACTACAACAACAAATCTCTTACTGTTTTGAAAATTGTGTTTAAATCTTCTTCGTTTGCAAAATTTTCTCATAAAAATTAATGAAAAGCCCTCTCTGTTTCAAGAAATACAGACTGTGTATTTAAAATGATGCTCGCTGCATTTTTTATGTGCAAAATTTTGACAAAAATTGCATGAGGAAATCATTTTTTTTATACATGAACTGCAAATGACTTGTAGAAAACTTGTAGAAATTTTCTTGTTAATGGTTTTTCCTTCCTGTGTCAACATACAATTTTAATTAAACTCTTCTCCAACATCTTGAAAAATCGTGGATTCTACAGGTGGCAGAGCATGTTTAAGGAACCAGAGCATTGCAAATCCATAATTGGAGTCTTTTTTCTCTCACATTATGACACATCTAAATAAAATCTTTAGTTAAACACTCTTTCTGAAATCTTTTAGTTATTGAGAAGACCCCGGGATTGACTCTTACTTGATCACGCGTGATTTTCATAATTTGTTGGAGAGAAATGTCAGCTCAGTGTAGAGGAAATCTTGGTCACTCTCTCATCCTTTAAAAAAAATGCTTCTCCTTATTCTCCATGCAGTTCCTCCAATTTCTGCACACAATTCCACGCAACGTTTTCACACAATTCCTCTACTGCGCAGGGTTCTCCTCTCCCACACAGTTCCCTTTCACTTTCTTAATTTTCTTTGCATATTTCTCTTTCAATCAGGGCTCTTTTTGTGTTTTATTAGGCTATGGAATAATACACAGTATTTTCCTTGATTCTAAGTTGGGTTTAGCTATGATGGTGAAGAAAAACATACGCAGACAATGTTCCTTTGAAACATTTTTGACCGTTTGCTTACTGTTTGAGTTGACTAGTTGACCCTTCATTTTTTGATTTTGGCTGCCACTTGTGTTGCTTAATGCATCATGGTTCATATACTTATGACCATGCTATCCTTTGTACATTCCTTCAACACTTGTTTTATGTTGCATCATAGTTTGTGATTGTTTGTATATTAGAGTTTTTAATACTCATTACCGTTAGGACTTAGCTTATGATTTTTGCATTACATGCACTATGTTTTCTTATATCCACCTTACTTATTTTCATGTTGTATATTCATGCCTTTATCATTGCATATTTGTCCCTTTTCATCATATACTTATGTATTGATATTTGTTTTGAAATGACCATAATATTGGGTCATTTCAAATAAAATTCTTTTTGAAAGATTAATTATGTTTGTAATGATACTAACCCTCTATGTTCTTGTTTTGTAGGAACATAAACTTATCCTTCTTGTTGTATAAAAATTTTTTCCATGAGGCAACAATTTTTTTTTCTAAAGGGAGATGTGGCCAAAAGTTTGGTTCAAAATTGCAAATGATGTGGTTGAGTAATGCGATGAATGAATGTATACACTACAGGGTGATGTAGGATAATGTAAGATGATATATACATGTCTAGGGGTATTTCATATTCAAGTTTAAACTAGGTTATCAATCCTAGAAAAATTTTCAAAATCGAAGGCATTAAGAATAATTTAAACTTCCAATACTTTCTTTTACTTGATAGCTTATGGTCAATGCTTTTCTTCTGGTGATGATGACCTTAGCTCTTCTATTAATACTTGACCTTGTGCTAATGATGACAATACTTTGACATCAAAATGAATTCTGCTAAATGATTTTTGCTGGAATGTAGATCTTGTAACTAATTCTCAAGTCCCTATGATGTTGATTTAATATGGATAATTAGGTCCCTTCTACAATAATATATGATGTTGATCTTGTTCAGGTCCCTTATTGATAAATATTGATTATGATGTCTCAGGTCCCTTCTGCAAACCAATTGTATAGTTTGTTGGTTTATTATGAATCTCCCCCCTTGCTAATCTTGAGACTTGTCCTCAAGACTTTGAATTTTGAAAATTGATTCTGCAAAATGAAATTGAAAAACATAAAAGAGAATTCATATTGGCCAAACAAGTTGTTTTTCTGACATGAATTCAAGTTTGTACTATGCCAGTATCCTGGATTTTTCACAACCAAACTCCTTTATTATGTTAGATATAAGACTTTTGTGATCCATAATGTATATATCAGACTTTTGGATTAATTAGATCATTTAGATTGGGTCGAAGTTTCGAACCAACTAATTTGGTTCATCTTCAAGACCTTAAGATGAACCACATTAGCTGGTTTGAAACGTCGACCCAATCTCAACGATGTGATTAATCCAAAAGATTGATGAAATCCTTTATTATCTTTTAAATTTTGTTTATTTTTATTTTTATTTTGGAAGTGGGGAAGGCATATTTCTATGATGTTCCAGTGCTTCCATATTATTTTCTGCTAATACTTTTTTCACAAAGTCTTATTTATTCATAGGTTTGTTATAAACTTTGAGTCCATGACCATTAACTAGAAATGAAATATATACTTCATAAATTGTCTTAATCTTGACTGCTCAATTGTCAAAGATTTCTTAGTAGTAAACTTAGCTTTCAAATCTTTATACTTGGAGCTGAAAAGAAGTGCCCAATCTCCCTTATGAAAAATTTTGTTTTTGATAAATCTGTCATGCCATTTGATTCTTCGCTGTTGTACTAGTGATGTATGCTCAACTACTTGTTGTCTGATCTCATTTAGTTCATTTAGCTGCATAAGTCTCTACTGTTGAGCTTCTGACAGGCCCAATCCCAATTCTGCTGCAAGTTTGAATTTATGAATTTGAAATATGATTCATAACATAACTTCTTTACCATATACCAGTTGAAATGGATTAAATCCAATAATATTTTTCCATGTAATTTTGTATGCCCATAATGCATCTTTTAATTTCTCTAACCAATCTTTTTTGTTCATTTGTACTGTGTTTGTCATGATGTTTTCTAGAACCTTATTAGTAGATTCCACTTGTCTGTTTTCTTGTGGATGATACATAGTAGAATTTCTTGGTTTGATTTTGTATTTTTTTGTAAGATCTCAGACACGTTTAGAAGTGAATTGTGATCCTTTGTCTGTAACAATCTGTCTTAGGACTCCAAATCTTACAAAGAGTTCTTCAAAGAGGAATGAAACCATGTTTATTCTGTTGCTCGTGCCACTGATTTTTCTTCTACCCATTTTGTAGCATAGTCTATACACACTAAGATGTACTTCTTTCCATTTGAAGGTGGCTTAATAGGTCCCACAAAGTCAAGAGCCCATTGTTCAAATGGTTCCATAAGTACTTGTAGTTTCAATGGAATTTCATCTGATGCTACATGTCTTCCAGTTCTTTGACAACTACATAGCTTGTGACATAGTTCATTGAGTCCTTGAAAAATGTTGGATAGTAGTAGCCAAGCTTGAGTACCTTGTATGTTGTTTGTTTATCTGCAAAATGGCCACCACATGGTTCACCTTGACATGCTTTTAGAATATCAATAATTTCATCTTCTTTTACACATTTTCTTATTAAAAGATCAAGACTAGTATAGAAGAGGTCACTATTCACCCAAGTATATCTAGCAATCCCTCTGATTATTTTTCTTTTATGCTTTGCAAGTGAAATGGAAGAGTAATATTCCAGATGAAATAATTTGCTACATTTGTAAGCTATGGGGTTTAGTTGTTATAGAAAATATATGCTTAAGAGGAAAGTTGTCTGAAATAGGGTTAAGATCACTAAGAGAATGAAGTCTTGATAGAAAATCTTCCACTTGATTAGCTTTTCCTCATCGATCTAGAACAATGATATTGAATTCTCGCATTCGTAACAACCATCTAGTAATTCTTCCATTGGTAATTGATTTGTTCATTAAATATTTAATGGATGAATGATTTGTATGAATAAATACTTGATAGCCTGTTATATAATTCCTAAATTTATTGGTTGCATGCACAATAACTAGCATTTCTTTTTTAGTTAATGTATAGTTTAATTCTACCATAGTTAAATTTTTTCTTATGAAATAAATGGCATAGTTAAAATGATTTTCTTTTTGTCCTAGAGATGATCCTATAACTGTGTCTGATGCATAAGTAGATATGTGGAAGGAAATGACCAATTTGGTCCTTTGAGTATGGGTGCTATAGACAATTTTTCTTTCATTTTTTCATATGCATTTTAACAATTTGTAGTCCATTGAATCTCAATGTCTTTTGCAAGTAATTTGAACAAGGGTAAAGCTATTTTGCTGAAGTTTTCAATGAATCTTATGTAGTAGCTTGCATATCCCAAGAAACTTCTTACTTCTTTCTATATTTTTGGTGGTATTAAGTCTACAATGACTTGTATCTTTGCTAGATCTACCTTAATTCTAGAAGAGGAAATGTGGTGTTTGAACACTAGCCCTTCAGTTAAAATCATAAAGCATTTCTCATTGTTGAGGGATAAGTTTGTCTCTATGCATCTCTTTAGAATTTTTTCAAGGTTGTTTAAACAATCATCAAATTTACTTCCATAAACAGTAAAATCATCCATGTAGACTTCAACACATTGATGTATAAGATCTGCAAAGATAGCTAGGATTTCTCTTTGAAATGTAGCAAGTGCACATGATCCAAAAGGTAAAACATTGTAAGAATATGTACCCTATGGAAATATGAATGTAGTTTTATCCTGATCCTCTAATGCCATCTTGATCTGGTTATAACCACTAAATCCATCAAGAAAGGAAAATAACTTTTTCCCTGCCAATGAGTCTAGTAATTGATCAATGAATGGTAGTGGGAAATGATCTTTCAATGTTGCCTTGTTCAGTTCCCTATAGTCTACACATATTCTCCATTTTCCATTTTTCTTTGGTATCACAACTAAGGGAGAAACCCATTGTCTATCAGAGATAGGGTATATAAATCCTACTTGTAATAGTTTATGAATTTCCTCTTTCACTATCTACTTCATTGTTGGATTCATTCTTCTTTGTGGTTGTCTTACTGGTTTTATTGTTTCATGACCTAGGTGGTATTGCTGGCCACCCACCAATTCCACTTGGACCCCCATCATTGTTTATTTTAGTTTTTCATTTTTCTTGATTATAGCACAGTTTACTATTTTTAGTAGTCTTTTCGGGTCCTGAACTTCCGGAGTCGTTTGGAGGCCCTAAAAAACTTTTTTGGGAAACTAGGAGAAACATGGGTTAATGGACCAATGTTTCTCTTCCAAAATTTTTATTCCTCAGATAGATCTTTCTAATGAGGTATTTTGCGTGTCAAATAGAGATCGTATGCCAAAGTTACGACCCCGGGAAGTTGATGTACCAATTTACCCAAAATGGGGCCCATAGTTTGGCACTTCATCTCCTAGGGTTAGGTTTTTGGATGTTTAGGGTTTTCTATTGTTTCTCAACAATAAATATGCCTTCGAGCCTCATTCTAAGATAGTTCAGAGGCATTTAGCTGCCACATATCTCCTCAGAGATAAGCAACCATCCCCCGAGCTAGTTTATTTCCATTTCTATTTGTAAGCATATTTTGGTATTTCACATTGATGAAATGAAGTATTATTTTGCTACATATTTGTATTTATGGTTATCTATATAATTTGTTGCATTCCTAGTTAAATCCAGATCAATGGTATTAGAGGGGTTTACTCTTTCTTTGTTTTTCTTTGCATGTCCCCAATGAGGTCGGGATATAAGGAGTTAGGGCTTAAACTAGTCAAACCTTTGCAAGACTAGCCTCGCAAATTCTGATGGCCTCCCATGGTGGATGAAAAGAAAGACGAAGGGGCAGGATATCTTATAAAAAGCCTACTCGAAGAGGCCCTCGAGTGACAAAGGAATGTGATGATGGACAATTTTACCCAAATCCTTCAACAACTACCCAGGGGCAACACATCTACTTCTAGAATCTACTCTGGAAGCACCACACCCTTTAAGGTACAAGTTAACTTTGACATTCCCATATTTGAGGGTCAGATAGATGCAAACATTGTAGATAAATTGTTAAATTTTCTAGAATCGTATTTTTCTATTCATTATTTTTCTAGCCGGGAAAAGATTACTTTTACTCTTCTCAAAGCTGCCCCACACATCAAGGACTGGTGGGAAACCTACTGCGAGTAGAAGGATGAAAGTACAACCTCACTATTTTCAGCCGCACCCACTTGGAATTCATTCTAAAATGCCATCAAGGAGTAGTACTACCTTGTTAGAAGCTATGAGGATAAATACATAAAGTGGACCATGCTGTGGCAGGGAAGGGACAAAGACGTGCTAGAGTTTACCAATATTTTTCATACCCTTCGCACAAAGTTGAGTATCAAGGATTCTGAGCTACATTTGGTACTCAAATACCAAAGTTTCCTACATAGGTACATCTAGGATGAGATGGAATTCCTAGACATCTCCTCGCTCAGCACTGCATACCGATACGCTGTCAAGATCGAGCAAAAGTTTAAACAGAAGAATTGAGACTTTGGATCTGAAAATCCAAAGCAAGGGAAAGGCGTCCCCAAACCACTGAAAAAAGGACAAAGTGAAGGTGAGTGGCCCAGGACAACCCGCCAAAGCCACAAGCAAAGAAAAAAACCATGAAGCTGAAGAAGGACATAGGAAAGTGGTGTGAGTTCCATAAGAGCTCCATTCACAACACAAGTGAGTGCCGGACCAAACAGTCACTGATAGCTGAGCTAAAGTCTTCGGATTCAGATGCCTGTTCCAACTCTGAGTCAGAACCTGATAAGGGGAATGATAAAGGGAAGTAGATTATCAATATAGAGCCCAACGTCACCGTTGCTACCATGAAGATCCAGAAGGAGGAGCCCAAAGATCCAGAGGAGGAGGAGCACCTCTTCCACTCCCAGATGTGGGTAAAGGGCTCCCTACTATAGTTCATTATCGACAGTGCGAGCCAAAATAAACTCATTTTGGCAGAGGTCATGAAGTGGCTGGGCTTATCGACCACAACACATCCACAACCATCAGGTGGCTTCACCAAGGAAGAGATCTTCACGTGAGTTAGTAGTGTCGCCTTCCATAGAACATCAAGCCCTTCACGGATGAGGTATTGTGTCACATTGCTTTCCTTGATGTTTGTGATGTATTATTAGGCCAACCATACTTGTGGAAGTGACATGCTATGTATGAGTCAAGGCCTCGTGCTGTTATTGTTACTTTGGGAAATAAGTTGTATAGGATACCGGAGGTAGCACCACCTACCACCATCTCTTTGGTTACTGCAAAACAATGCAGTAAGCTCATTTAGAAAACTGGGAAATTTGTTTTCCTGATGATACGCCCTCAAGGAAAGAAGAAGACGGTGGCCATGACCTCCAGATAAGGCCCCTCCACACAACACCTATAGATGGACAAGCTCATGGAGGAGTACGAGGACATATTCACTTTCCTTGCAAGAGTTCCTCTACACTGTCAGGTCAAGCACTCCATCGATCTGACCCGAAGTGCACCACTACCCAATGGACCAATCTATCGGCACTCCACTCTGGAGAATGATGAAATCAAGATGCATATTTAGGAGTGTTAGGTAAAATTGAATCGGGGTTTGAGTCAAGGTTGACCTCGTTAAATAGTAGTGGTTTTGGGCACATGGTATAGTGTACCCATGGTATTATTGTTTGTGGTATTGCATATAATGGAGCCTATAAAAGGTTGGGAATAATTCATTGTAATGTAGGCCTGGAGGTGAGTGGTGAAGGCTCACTTGGCTGAATTGGCCAAGGTTTTGGCCAATGCTAATGAGATCTCATTAGGTTGGGTTTTTCCTGGATAAATATTATGTGTATTGTTGCCAGTTATTTTATTATTCTTGTCTATAAATCTCAGTAAATATCAATAATAATTTATCTCTCTACCGTAAATTTCTTAACAACTAGTATCAGAGCTAAGTTGGCTTCAGAAGGACGTTTTTTGTTGCCAAGGGTTTGTATTGGCCTAGAAGATAGACAAATAATTGAGTTTTTCTTGCAGATCTAGATCAATACTGATAGATTGTGAAGCAAATCTACACACTATTGGGTCATGAGAGATTCAATGGATGAGGAGGATAGGTGCATGTGGATTAATTATTTGATGAACCATGTACTTGAAAATAATGCCTAGATAATTGGAAATTAGAGCGGCCGGTGACTCATGTAATCTAGTAGGTGGGTTATTTTTATATGGAAATTGATGTCATATATACAAAGACGACAAGAAGGGTAAACAAAAAAAAATATTATAATGGAGTGAAATTTTTAATTTGCATGTAAATGGGCATATTGCTATAAGACCTAGTAAGGCATCTGTATCCCTGGGTAATTACCGGTAAAGTTTGGGTTAGACCAAGGTAATAGGGGGATGTCACGTTAACAAATCCCAGGTAAAAAATTTGAAGGGGCTAAGAGCTAGAGAGAGTGGGATTATCTCACTTAGTAGGTTTTGGCTGGATTTAGTCAAGGAACCACAAGTCAAGTTTAAGGGGGGAATTGTTAGGTAAAATTGACTCAGGGTTTGAGTCAAGGTTGACCTCGTTAAATAGTAGTGGTTTTGGGCACATGGTATAGTGTAGCCATGGTATTATTGTCCGTGGTATTGCATGTAATGGAGCCTATAAAAGGTTGAGAATAATTCATTGTAATGTAGGCTTGGAGGTGAGCGGTGAAGGCTCACTTGGCTGGATTGGCCAAGGTTTTGGCCAATGCTAATGAGATCTCATTAGGTTGGGTTTTTCCCTGGTTTTGGGGTTTTCCTGGATAAATATTATGTGTATTGTTGTTGGTTATTTTATTATTCCTCTCTGTAAATCTCGGTAAATCTCAGTAATAATTTATCTCTCTTCCCTAAATTTCTTAACAAGGAGCTGCTGTAGAAAGGTCACATTTGACCGAGTTCATCACCCTATGGGAGCTTGATCGTGTTGGTACAAAAGAAGGATGGTACTTGGAGACTCTATATTGACTATCGGGCGCTAAACAATATCATTGTTTGGAATAGGTACCTGATCCCATGGATTGATGACCTTTTGGACCAACTAAAGTGGGCAAAATATTTTAGCAAGATCGATTTGAAGTCAGGATATCACCAGGTACCAATCGAACCCTTTGATGTGTGGAAGACTGCATTCAAAGCAAAGGAGGGCCTTTTCAAATGGTTGGTTATGCCTTTCGGGTTGACGAATGCTCCTGCAACCTTCATGAGGCTAATGGATGACATCTTGCGGCCATTCACTAACTCATTTGTAGTGGCATACTTGGATGAAATCCTGATCTTCAGCCAGAGTTGGGAAGAGCACCTCCACCACATCTGACATGTTCTCCAAACACTGCGAAAACAAAAGTTATGTGCCAGTTTGGATTCGTAGCTGCTCATAAATAGTGGTTTCTGAGATAAAAAGGTCTATTAAATCCTGATTTTATTCTTCTTCTAAAAATTTAAAGGCTTGATTAATGCTTAAAACAAGTAGAGTTTCTTGTTGTTGGTCATTAGGCCATGATAGTAAAGAAGGAGATTAAGTAGGAGGATAGAGTGTAATATGTTTCCTTTCATCTCCATGTGCTATGATCATGCTTCCTGATCTACATCTAATGAAGGCATCTGTTGTGGCTAACCATGGTATGCCAAGTATTAAAGGATGGCCTCCTAGATTTGTTTTTGGTTTCAAGATTAGAAAGACTACAGGGTATTCCCATGAATCCAAAGAAACAATGATGTCCTCAAGTATTCCTTCCAGTACAACTTTAGATCTATTTTCTAGTTCCAAAATTGTAGTGGTAGGTCAGATATTTGGTTGTTTTAAATACTTCATAGTTTCTATTGCCATGACATTTATAGTAGCTCCTAGATCAAATTAAAGTTTTAGGAACTAAAAAATTATTGATTGAAATGGTAACCATAGGTATCGCAGGATCAATATACTTTTCAATTGTTGTTTTTGCAGACATGAGACTATCTAATTTGCCAATGACTTGGATTGTGGGTGGATCTCTTTTATTTTTACCAATTTTCTTAATACATAATGCCTTTATTACTTTTGTATAGATTGTGAATATCTTTGTTAGCATGCAACAAAGGAATTTTGACATAAGAATTATTTAATTCATCTATGATATCAAATTCACAGAGAGAAATTGAAGTTTTCTGATACACTAACCTTTTTGGGAAAGGTGGTGTTTGAGCAGAATAGTTTTATTTTTATGAATTTGATTCTTTGGATTAGATTTTTTAGATTGTTCTCCTTCTTCAATTTGTTGTTCTATGATTGGTGGTGTTGTAGCGGCTACAAACACCCTCCAAAATTTTTCCTTAGCTTCATTTTGGAGCCTCCCTACCAACCTTTCACAACACCTTGTCTTTCTTCATCAAGTATAGAAACTTCAATGTTTTTCTTGCACAAAGGAAGCCTGTTGATCACAACTTGATTCATTCCCCTCACAGGCTGTTCACCCGGACTTGGTCCAGCTATAGGATGAGCAAGTCCCCCAAGAGATTGTGCATCTTTGGAGGGAATCCATCCTTCCCTCCAGAAATTATGCAATTCTGTCTAGCAGCCTGTTGGGCTTCAGAATTGCGCAATTCTACTAGTCAGCACTCCTACTGGAAATTGCACAATATTTCCTAGCAGGGTTGCTCAACTCATAATTTTCACAAATCTAGGCAGTAGTCAAATGCTCTGCCCAGAAATTGCGCAAATATCCTGGGCAACCACCAACCAGAAATGCGCATTTTTGTTAAGAAGTTGAGCAGCTTCATGTATGAGCAATCCGAGCTGACCAGTGCCACCTGGGAACAAGGAAACTTGACTTGTGTGCATAGCTTTCTTTTTCTTGAAATAGAGAAAGGAAACATGCAAACGACATCCCATGATTTAGGGAGCTATTTTTAGCAGCTAGAGGTTACATGGAGAGTTGTTTTAGAAACTTTCCTCCAAGTGTTACTTTTTCCTAGATTTGTGGCATGCATGTCATCAACCCAAACTTATTTATTCGACACATCAAATCTCATTATTTCACATTGATCTTGGAGCTCTAGCATCCCACAACTCATCCAGGACTCTTCGACACATCCGGCTCAGCTATTCATGGGTAAGTGGCCTCAACTTGTTTATTTCGAAATTTCTGTTGCTTTGTGTATTTGCTTATGTGAGTGCTATTTTCTTGATTTATTTGAACTCTTGTTGTCATTTACATGTCTACTAGCTTTCCCTAGCTCTATTTCAGTTTTTGTTGCTATGTCACTTCCGTCGTATGCAAGAAACTGTTTTAAATGAACGATCATCGATTCGGCGACTCGCCTCACCCACATGCATGTTAATCTATTTACTGAATATTTTATTCATGTTTTCATGCACTATCAATCATTTCTTCTTTCACTTAGTGTCACCATGCATTCACTATTATATTTGCTTTTAGTTTCCCGTCAGCGAGTCGAGCCAACCTTGGCCCATACTCTACCTTCACTGAGACAACATTACACAATATGGGGAAGGAAGGCCTTGATTTCCTCCCTAGAATTGCACATTTCTACCCAACACTGTCCTCTAGGACTATTTTGTGCATTTCTAAGGGACAGTGGCTGCTTTCTAGAAAATTGTGCAATGTACTCCCTAAGCCTGTAGTCACTCCCAGCTGGAATTTCACATTACGCAATCCCAACAGCCAACAACCAGTCTGGATTGCACATTGCACAAATCCAACAACCAGTCTTTCCTCCCAGATAACCCAAATTTCCTTTTGTGCAGTTCAGGCAGCTAGTCACCCAGCCTCCCAGAAGAAATTGTGTAATCTCGCCTATGAGTTCCCCAGGCATGTGTAGTGTCATTCCCCGAATTTGCTTTGGTTTTTGTTGAAAAATTTCTTGCCATGCATGTTGCTTGTCTCCAGATCTTTTAAATGTTCATCCATCTCTTAGTAGTACCAAATCAAGGCTTCACAGAGAGCAGGATCACAGGACACTGATGGAAATACAACTAGAGCAGCCATTGAGTGAGTGTCCTCTAGTCTACTAATCTATGAAAATACAAAGATGTGTCTAGACAGGGAAATCAAGTTGAAGTCAAAAGAGGTCAATAAAACATTTGCAGGTACTTTCAAGGAATACCTTAAACACCATTAGGTGTATGTGAACATTCACAAGTCCATCTTCTACCAGATTTCATGCAGATACCCCACATTCCCATGTGCGGACATGATACATTGGATATCTCTCACACTAATCCTGAGACGATGACCTTGAGTAGTTTCAGTGGGATGAAGCTTGCAACCTTCTGGGTATAATATTATAATGAGATTTATCTGATATCGGAACTCATGACAATCATGAAGACTCCATTCAGCTTACCCAAAAATAGTGCTAACTCTAGAGACATTTTGAAGAACTAGGTAAAGGATCCAACTTGATTCAGGTTGACACCAACCAGATCTACAAGAAAAATATTCTAAGGAAGGCATACCCATACTTGATCATATTTTTGTGTCAACTGTATGGAAAAGCAAGCACAGAAACCTTCCCACAGAGTTGGGTGATCGCACTGGACCAAGTGGCTAGAGAAGGAAAACCATGTAACTGGTCCAGTGTATTGGCTCAGCAGCTGAAGGAAAAAGTAATGAAGGCTCAAAAGTCACGTGGAGGCATGCATGCAGAGGTTTACATGTCTACCCTCATCTTAGATGTAGTCTGTGCCTGACAGAAGTTCCTAGGTTTAGAGTGGGCATGGTCACCAGTGGAGACCGCTGTGAACACATATTTCAAGTTGTTGTTCGAATGCAACTTCAGAGGAGTAATCACATGGTTGTTCAATGATTTTGTCACCCTTGTGTACAAGATGATATTTGAATAGGATCCACCATGCATGTCAAAGATGTTGGAGATAATACTGAGAGGGGGGGTGAATCAGTATTATCAGATCAAGAATTTTTCTTTTTCATAAGCAGATTTATATATGCTACTTCAGAGAGGGGAACTAGTGTGTACACACAACTATCTTTAAGGCAAACAACATTAATGCAGTAAACTTATGATTCAGTTAATTCATAATATGTTGATCTTTAATCAGTGCATTAGTACTTCATCAATCATTAAACAATAACCATCTTCAGTATAAACCTAATAAACCATTACACATAAGCAACACACATGAAAACCAAGATTTAAGGTGGAAACTAATGTCGGTGAAAACCAACTACTGCTGTCATCTCTGTCTACTTTTAATAATAAAAAAATATGTTTACAATCTTGTACTCATGCAAACTCATACCAGTACGCAAGCTTCTATCTGCAGAAGGTTACAACCTTCTCTCTTTCTCCAGCTTCTACTGGAAGGGAGATACAACCCCTAGCTCTTGGACTAGCCAATATGTTTACTAGTATGTAGGTGCCAGCCTACAAAAACCTCCACTCTTCCACCAGGGATCACGTTTTGTGAATTTTTAGATTGGATGCTCCTAGAACATATCAAGATATATGAAGACCTTGACTCACCAATAACCCATGAGAAATTTGGAAACTCAAACTTCATCAACTATTATGTAGTTAATATGAAACAATCAGATCACTGTCATCAGAATGCTGTGCTGAACCTAGAAACTTGTATCAACATTCAGAACCAACTGAAACATCAAAAATTCATCTGTTCGACTGTATACACTACTTCAATGAGGGAAACCTGCATGAATACACTACTTCCTTCAGTCCAACTTGCATATACCTCTAAAGATTTTGAATCATAAAATCTATGAATCACAAACTATACCAACCAACAGTGTACTAAACATCAACTGTCAACTTATAGAACTCTACATAGGCAGGCAACATAAAACACTTCTTCTCACTTACACAATCAATCAAATATCAACCTCCTTATGCATTCAGATTTACATTCAGATCTAAGAAGACTTCATTGACAGACAATAGTAAAATAGCAACATCAATAAATCAACAATACTGATTTGATAGATCAGTCATCTTTGAACATCAAGCCTTTCTTTTGTATATGCTACCTGAAAGAACAAAACCTACATGTATACACTCTTTTGTCGAGACGAACTTGTGTACAAATCTGCAAATATTGACTCAAAACTTTGCTGCAATTCCGGACTTCAGACAAACCTAGATCATGATAGATAATGGATAAAACAGACGCAAAAAATCAGATCTAGCCTCAACCAATATCAGATCATTCAAGAATAAGTCATTTCAGGTTTCATGATCTTGATCCAATATTGAACTCAAGGTGCACACAAATATTTCAGATCTAGTCCCAAACATAACCCCGCAACATAAAATATACTTCAGATAGAAGCATTCCTTAGAATCTTATTCACCTGCACATCTGGCCTTATGATCCTCTCTTCTTTATATAGTTTTTGACCTTTCTCAATACCATGGACCGAATCCACTTAGGACCAATAGCTTGGATCAAATACCACAAGTTGAATACTCAGACTAAATACCTAGGGTCAGTATCATGGCCCAAAGATACCTTGGACTAAATACCTCGGACCAAAACCATGGTTTTCAACATGTGCACACTTTGCCTTCTGTGGGAGTGCGTGTTATACACTATTTCTATTCTGAGTACTTACGTGTATACACTGCTTGGACTAAGTGAACCTGCATGTATCTCTTAAACTACTCTTACATCATATTCTTCCTTCAACATCTTTATTCTGATCAATAGACCTTAGTTCCATCTGTCAGATCCTCTATACCACTGCCCTATTGCCTCTAGATATTCTTGTTAGCCTCTTATCAAAATTGAGTTGACCTGTAAAGTTGCCATCAAGGACAATACTTGTTTCATAATTCCAACAATCTCCCCCTTTGGACTTGATGGAAACCATGATAGTGTTGACTACTGCAAGTTGTAAAGACTATTAGAGATACCATACAACACCAAAATACCAAAATACTCTCCCCCTTTGACATCAACGGCAAAGGGCAGACCACTCTACTCTCCTCCTTTGCATGATGATATCCATACTCCCCTTGAGTACATGCCAAGTATGAAGAGAGATGATTCAATATAATAACATGACACTATAACTCAACAATGTGAGTATGACCTTCCTATAACCACGAACTCATACATACATCAATCACCCTACCAAGTGGGGATACACCATATTTGACTCATCTTCCCAACCAAGTAGGGATATACCAAAGTTTATACATGACAGAAATACAACAATTATTACATCATCCATCCCAAGGATATTGGGGAAATAAATTACATCATATGACCAATAGAACTCATTGAAATATAGACCACGACAGAAGAAGTTATATCACACTAATAACTAATGCAACTAAGAAATAGTTGAGTTCAACAACCATAATGCCAACAATGTGGAATGTGAACGCTCCCCCTAAACCTGTGCTACCACTATTTTTTGTTAGAAAATCATATACGTTCTTTCAACCAAGGCAACCTGTGTGTGCCTATGCATATACTACATGAAACCAGTGTGTAGTAAAATTCCTCTGAAAAAATGAATTTAACAGCAGGATGATGCAACAACAACTCCCAACTTTGGTATGATATATTCAAATGTTTCTCTGGGAAGTGGTTTAGTGAATATATTAGCAACCTATTCTTTGGAGGGGACATACTCCAATTTGACATTTTTTCAAGCACTTGTTCTCATAGAAAATGGTACTTGATGGGTATGTGCTTGCTCTTGGAGTGCATGACTGGATTCTTTGAAATACTGAAGGAACTTGTATTAGAACATAGAATGGAGATGGGTGGAGTGCATGTGATCTGAATGTCTTGCAAAGTTTGCATCATCCAAAGTAGTTGTGTACAACAAGATTCAACAACCACATATTTTGCTTCACTTGTAGATAAAGAAATTGAACTTTGTTTCTTGCTGAACCAAGACACTAACTTGGAACCTGTATAGAATGCACCACCACTAGTTATTTTTCTATCATCAACACTTCCTGCCCAATCTGCATTTGTATATGCATGAAGAGTAGGATCTGCATCTCTAGGATACCATAGTCCAAAGTCCTGAGTTCCTTGAAGTTATTTGAAAATTCTTTTGACTGCCTAAAGGTGTGATTCCTTTGGATTTGCTTCGAATCTTCCAACTATTCCTATTGCATGCATGATGTCAGGTCAAGTACCTGTTAGATAAAGCAGACTTCCAATCATGGATCAGTAAGTTGGTTGATGTACTGCTATTGATTCATCATTTGAGCTGAGATTGCATCCATCTTTAGTTTGTTGAACTTGTAGACCAAGAAAACAGGTAAGTTCACCAAGTAAGGACATTTCAAATTCTTGTTGTATTACTGAAGTAAAAGCATGACTCATGGATTCTTCATTGCTACCAAAAATGATATCATCAACCTAACAAATAATAATTAACAATTTATCATTTTCAATCTTTGTATATAAATTGCTATCTGCAGAACCTTTTGTAAAACCTTGTTGGTGTAGATATTTGTCAAGGTGGTAATACCAAGCCCTTGGAGCATGTTTCAGACCATAGAAAGCCTTTTTAAGTCTGCATACAATTTTCGCATCATTTCCAAGAATGAATCCTTTTGGCTGTTTAATATAAACTTCTTCTAAATCTCCATTAAGGAAGGTTGATTTTAAATCCATTTGGTATACTTTGAATTTCTGAAAACTGAAAAGAGCAAGAAACATTCTTATGGCTTCAATTCTAGCAACAGGTGCAGAAGTTTCTTCAAAATCTATACCTTCTTGTTGAGCATACCCTTTACAAACAAGTCTGGCCTTGTTTCTAATGACTTATCCATTTTCATTCAGCTCGTTTTTGAATATCCATTTAGTTCATATAATATTTTTATCATGAGGTCTAGTAACTAATTCCCAAGTGTCATTATTTTCAATTTGCTCAGTTTTTTCATCCATGGCCTTGACCCAACATTCATCTTTGCATGCTTCATTTACATTTTTAGGTTCGGTGGAGGATATTAATTCTAGATAGCTTGAGGGCCCTGTAATAGTTCTTCTTGTCTGTAAACTAGCCTCCTTTTCTCCTAAAATTTGAGTTTCTGGATGATTTTTCTAAACATACCTAGACTGAATCTTTTCTGCTACCATTATATCTTCTTTTGGTGCTTCATTGCTTTCATCTTCAATATAATTTTGATTTGATGTGGGAAAGTAATCCCCATCTTCCTCATTGTCATAATCTTCTGTTGATTTTATCTGTTTTGGATTTTTGCATGCTTCATCAACTACAAGATCAATGCTTTCAACAATTTTCCCAAGTATTTATTATAATATTTATTTCCTTTACTTCTGGAAGAATAAACAAGAAGAATCCCTCCATCTTCTATGGGTTCAAACTTACCAAGTTTTTCGCTAGTCCTTTTGATAAAAAATTTGCTTCCAAAATCTTTAAAGTATTTACAGTAGGAGCCTTACCATACCAAAGTTCATGTGGAGTTTGAGTGCTATTTACTTGAATGTTTTCTTTGTTGAGAATAGTCATGGCAACTAATGCAACTTCACCCTAGAAGGTTGTAGGAATTCTAGAGTCATCTAGCATGGATCGATCCATTTGTTGAATTGTTATGTTCATCCTTTCTACTACACCATTTTGTTGAGGTGTTCTTGCAGTGGAGAATTCCCTTTTTATTCCATGTTGTTCATAAAAGTCAAAGAATTAATCCGATATAAATTCCCCTCCTTGATCAGATCTGAGGCATTTGATTTTTCGATATAACTCATTTTCAACCAAAGCTTTGAAGGCTTGGAACTTTTCAAATGCTTCATCTTTATGCTTTAGAAGACCTATCCAACACATTCTGGAAAAATCATGAATGGAACAAATAAATTATTCTTCTCCACAAGGTGACCTTTTCCTTGTTGGTCCACATAAATCAGTATGGATAAGTTCAGGAGGCTTACTAGCTAACCCTTCTTTTTCCATGAAGTGAACTCTGGTTTTCTTACCGATTTGACATGGTTTGCATATTGTATTTTCTGGGATGCTAATATCTGGAAGATCACGAACAACCTTGAGTCTGCATGATTTTCTTATTTGAGAAAAGCTTAGATGTCCCAATCTTCTATGACACAGTCAGTTTTCATCACTTTTTCTTAGATAGCACTGCTGTTCTCCTCCTTTGAGTATGTATAAGTTTTTTGGAGTTATTGTACCTTTGATCATGGTCTCTCTTGTATCAAGCTCACAAATGACACATCCGTTTGATCGAAACACCACTTCATTTCCTTAATCACACATTTGAATGACACTCAATAGGTTATGATTTAAACCATCTACATACACAACATTTCCAGCTTTAACCTTTTCTTTCAAGAAAAAAAACCTTTACCTTTTATGACAGCTAGAGTGTTATTTCCATATGAGACATTCTTTTCCTTTTCTAAGGCATTATATGAGTGACGCTTCTCTTTGTCACCTGTCATATGTTTGGAGCATCTAATGTTGATGTACCACTGATTTTCTTGTCCTTCTGCATACAAGGCTATACCACATCTTTCTGTTTGAGATTCTTTCCTTCTCCATGTCTTGGGATTTAATGGCATTTTCTCCTTTTGAGGTGTTTGCCAAAGTTTTCTCCTACATTCAGATTCTTCATGACCAAATTTGTTACAAATTGAGCATTCTATTTCATTTTCAAGAGGAGAAAAGTTATTATAGTAACTTCTCTTGATCCCTGATACATTCCTTTGATTTCATGCTTCTCTCGTCATGATGTTTTTGTAAGCAATGCATTGAGAAGCTTTGTTCCCAAAACTATGACATGAAAAACATTGCCCATTAAAGAAGTTTATGTGATTATCGAATCTATTTACATGTTGATTGTAGTTTCTATTGATATTCATATTTGGAGCAAACTGAGTATGATTTTCTTGAGGTTGGTTGTGGCTTCTATTGATATTCATCCTTGGAGAAAATTAAGTATGATTTACCTGTGATTAGATTTATGCCTTTGCTGACGATTGTCATACCGTTCATTGATCTTTGCTATATCAAGATAGCCTTTGGTGGAGGTTGATGGCTTCTGTGATTGAGATGCTTCTTCAGTATATCCAAGACCTGTCTTTATCATAGGAGAATGTTGAACTTTGATAATTTCATTCAAAGTTTATGATCCTTTAGCAAATCTAAGATTGAGAGATTTTGTTTTCTCAAGATCTTTTCTTAGACCCACAATTTCACATTCTAGATTTTTGTTGCGTTTTTCTTTTTCATGAAGTTGGTATGTCAAGGTATCTATTGTCATATTCGTTTCTTCTAAATAGATTTTGAGTTTAGAGATTTATTCAGGAAAGTTTTCCTCTTATAAAGCATCCCAATAATCATCATTGTCATAAGCCATGAGAAGTCTATAATCATTACTATTAGACAAACCATCACTATCCTCTTCTAAACTATCCCAAAATTCATTGCTATCATAAGCCATGAGAAGTCTGTAATCTTGAACAGTTTCATCTTCATCACTATTAGATAACCCATCGTTATATTCATGAGTATAGTAACTCCTTCTATTCAAAACTTGTTTCCTATTCCCTTTTGCATATTCCTTTCCTTTTTCATATTTATCTTTATGAGGACATCTGGCAGCATAATGACCAACTCTACCACAAGCAAAGCACTTGAAAGGTAGCTTACCTCTGAACCTTCCAGAACCACGTTGAGACTTCTTAACAAAATTTACCTCATCTTCTTCTTTTGAAACATGTCCTGATTCATTGTGTTCTTCCTTTGCTTTTCCTTTTTATGAAGCTTTAAATGTGGCTTCTCTCATATCTAATGGACCTCCTTTTCTCATCTCAAAAGTAGTTAGGATTCCATGAAGCTGTGTCATAGTGATATTCTGTATATCCTTTTTTTCTTCTATGGCAGACACTTTTGATTCAAATTTAGCAGACAAGGATCTCAAAATTTTCTCAACTAAGGTGAATTCCTTTATTTCTTCACCCAAATTCTTCATACAGTTAATAACCTACATCTATACATAAGAAGTAACTAGCTATATTCTCATCACTATACATCTTAAGAGTTTCATACTGAATTCTGAGAGTTTGAAGCTTAGCACATTTTACCTGAGAGTCTCCTTTGTAGCTCTGAAGGATTTTTTCCCATATCTCTTTGGTTGATTTAAGTTGCACGATTTTGACAAACTCTGATTGTGACAAACTTCTTAATAAAGTATTGACAACTTTGGAATTGGTTTCATATTTCTTTTTACCTGCCGTGTCTGTCAGAATTTCTGTTGGAAATCTATATCCTCCTTCCACAATTTCCTAGACATCTATTCCAAGAGATCGTAGCTAGGTTATGGTTCTTATTTTCCAATAAACAAAGTTACTCCCATCGAAGATTAGTGATTTTATGGATCCCATGCTTTTGTAATTATTCATCTTGATGGATCTTCCTTCAAGCGATCAAGATTATTCTGAAGAACTTAGCTCTGATACCAATTGTTGGAAATAATACTAAGAGGGGGGGTGAATCAGTATTATCAGATTGGGAATTTTTCCTTTTCATAATCAGATTTATATACGCTACTTCAGAGAGGGGAACTAGCATGTACACACAATTGTCTTTAAGGAAACCAATGTTTATGTAGTAAACTTATGATTCAGTTAATTCATCTTGTGTTGATCTATAATCAGTGCATTAGTATTTCATCAATCATTAAACAATAACCATGTGTAGTATAACATAATAAACCATTACGCATAAGAAACACACATGAACACCAAGATTTAAGGTGGAAACCCAATGTGGGTGAAAACCACCTACTGTTGTCATCTTTGCCTTCTTTTAATAATAAGAAAATTTGTTGAAAATATTGTACTGGTGCAGACTCATACTAGTACACAAGCTTCTACCTGTAGAAGGTTACAACCTTCTCTCCTTCTTTAGCTTCTACTGGAAGGGAGCTACAACCCCCTAGCCCTTGTACTAGCCAATATGTTTATTAGCATGTAGGTGCCAACCTACAAAAAACTCCACTCTTCCCCTAGGGACCACGTTTCATGAATTTTTAGAGTGGATGCTCCTGGCACATATCAAGACATACGAAGACCTTGACTCATCAATAACCCATCAGAAATTTAGACACTCAAACTTCATCAACCAACATGCAGTTAATTTGAAATAATCAGATCACTGTCATCAAAATACTGTGCTGAATCCAAAAACCTGTATCAACATTCAGAACCAACTGAAACCTCAAAAGTTCATGTGTCAGACTGTATACGCTACTTCAATGAAGAAAACCTGTGTGTATACGCTACTTCCTTTAGCCCAACCTACGTATACCTCTAAAGATTTTGAATCATAAAATCTTTGAATCACAAACTGTACCAACCAACAGTGTATTGAACATCAACTATCAACTTATAGAACTTTACATAGGAAGGCAACATAAAAAACTTCTTCTCACTTATATAATCAATCAAATATCAACGTCCTTATGCATTCAGATTTACATTAAGATCTAAGAAGACTTCATTGACAGACAACAGTAAAATAACAGTAGCAATAAATCAGAAATACTGATCTGATAGATTAGCCATCTCTAAACATCAAGCCTTTCTTTTGTATATGCTACTTGAAAGGACAAAACCTGCGTGTATACACTCTTTTTCCAAGACAAAATTACGTACAGATCTACAAACATTGACTCAGAACTTTGCTGCAATTCTAGACTTCATACAAACCCAGATCATGATAGATAACGAATAAAATAGATGCAAAACATGAGATCTAGCCTCAACCAATATCACATCATTCAAGAATAACTCATTTCATGTCTCATGATATTGATCCAATATTGAACTCAAGGCACATAAATATTTCATATCTAGTCCCAAACATAACCATGCAACATAAAATATACTTCAGATAGAAGTATTCGTTAGAATCTTATTCACTTGCACATATGGCCTTATGATCCTCGCTTATTTATATAGTTTTTTGTCTTTCTCAATACCATGGATCGAATCCACTTAGGACCAATACCTTGGATCAAATAACACAAACTGAATACCTTAGAATAAATACCTAGGGTCTATATCATGGTCCAAAGATACCTTGGACGAAATACCTTAGACCAAAACCATGGTTTTCAACATGTACACGCTTTGTCTTCTGTGGGAGTGTGTCTACGTTATGTTGGGTTGTGTTATATTCTTTCCACGACTAGCCCACGTAGTTAACCGGGGGATTAGAAGGGGGGAGGAGGCCCCCCTTGTTGCACTGATTGTGTAGCAGGGGGAGTCACAGGGGGTTTGAGGGGTGCAGGTAACCCCACTCTATGGGGTCTGGGGCAGCGCTCTAGAAAATTTTGGTTTTTGACCCTATGTTAGGTTGGGCGGACCTACCTATGGTTTTGTGCATGATTTTCTCACATGGATTTTGACACAATGGTTTTTGGTCCACGGTTTTGGACGCGATGGTTTTTGATCCATGGTATTGGATGCTTCGGCATGTATAAATATGTATTGTAACATTGAAAGGAAAATAATGAAAAATCAAGCTGGTAGTCCTGGTTTTGGGATCCAAGGGAAAATCTCAGTGTATATGTGTTTTATGTGTTATTCTCTCACATTGTTTATTCTCTATGTTTTAGAATTCATATGCAGGTAATTTCTGTATGGGATTAAAACGTACATTATATGTTATTTCTATTTTGAGTACCTACATGTATACGGTGCGTGGACTAAGTGAACCTACGTGTATCTCTTAAACTACTCTTACATCATCTTCTTCCTTAAACTTCTTTATTCTGATCAATAGACCTTAGTTCCATCTTCTTGATCCTCTGTACCACTGCCCTATTGCCTCTGAATATTCCTATTGTCGTCTTATCAAAACTGAGTTGACCTATATAGTTGCCATCAAGGACAATACTTGTATCATAATGCCAAAAAAAGGAAGCAATGGGGGCATTGTTAGGCATTGCTGATTAGTATGCGTCACCATCTAACACCTTCATCCGAATGTTTAGTGTAGAGAAACCTCTGCATGTTCTACCTAGTTTTCCTTGGACGCACTTGTCATGAAGGAAGTAGCATATTAGATCCGACAGGATTGACAACTAGACTACATCGGAAGAAGAAGGCACCTTGGCCCACTTTTCTATTGTAGATTGCGTTATATGATATTCAGAGTATCAGGGAAGCGGATGTTGAAGAAGAATAGATGAATAAGTACCCACTCAACCTTCGAAGCTACAATCTGTATGACCCACATTTCATTATGAAAGATCAGCACATGAGAGTTCAGTTAAACTGGATCCACGGGCATTTCATTGGGTCGAGGAGGACCCATGGAGACATTGCTACAGTTTCTCCAGATCCAATGAATAGGTCAGCTTTGTCGTGGAGTGGTTAGTGAAGCAACATGAAGTAGCATCACAGAGAGCACCAACAACACCAATAACAACAGTAGCAACAGTGGCAATAGAGGCAAGCATACCAATGCATGACAAAGGTAAGAGGAATATTGTCAATCACATGGAGGAGGAGAAAAATTGCAAGTTTCAAGCATATTCGCTTGTAGAGCAAGTAGCTATGGCTATAGAGGCAAAGAGGCACCAACGTGACAAGTGAATCACGTGAAGGCAGAGGGATAAGAAGAGAATGGAAGAAGTAGAAAAGGAGTGGCATGAGCTCAAGGAGCAACTCCAAAAGGAACAAGAGCTGTGCAAATAGGAGAGGGAAGCATAGGAGCAATAGATAAAGCACGAGGTGAAACATGTGAAAACAGATGAAGAAACACCCATACAAAAGTTGATTCATTAGAGCTTGCATTAGGTGAATAGGGTGAACCATCGCAAGGGCAAGACTTTGATCATGAGCTAGAACAAGCACTTCAACAGTTGGATGAAGACATGGAGCAACAAGAGTTGGAACAGGACATCAACCTGATGCCTCAGCACAAAGAGGTAGACTCACCCACTTCAATGCATCGAGATTATGGGCAAGTCTCTGATGACCAAAGAGGTACTGAGATCCTTAGTGATCAGCTAGAAGAAGAGATGCACAACATCTTGTTCAATGAATGCCAATATAGAGTTGTACGGTCTCAGAGAGTGTCAACGCCCGGGGATCATACGTCTCCTGTGCAAGTTGAGGAATGAGTGATCATGACTGATGTGTGCAAACATCCATCTTCCTTGCTTGATGCAACCAGAGTGTATGTCGAAGTCACTAGCTCAAGCGTTTGCTTCCCAATAGCTGAGAATAAGCAAATGGCAAAGGAACTACAAATGACCAAGCAAGGAGGAGACTTCGTGACAATGTCCGCTTGAGTTGAACTAAAGAATGAAATACTATATGAAGTATTGTCCCTTGACATAGTTATGCAAGCATTGTACTCCAAGTTTGATACCATGCACAAGGGAGTTTTCTATCTTAATGGATGGAAGTAACAATGTGATAGAAAAGCACGTAACTTGATGAACTTGCATGTTTCTATTGAGGACATGCAAACATGGATGATGAAGTACAAGGGAGTCCCACTTCACTTGCCTAAGATGATGAGGGCTAATGTGGTTGAGGTGAAGGCATGTATCTAGAGTTAGATCCAAAATTATGAAGAGCTCTCATAGTTCATCGCCAGCATACAGGCTTCCCATGCAGGAGTATTCGAGATTATGGATGTTGTGGTGCACACACTTGCGATCCCATCTATTGGGACTCTCACCTAGGTGAAGACAAAGAAATAGGTTCGACTAGATATTGACATGTACTTCGACGAGTTGATGTGCATTGCCACCAACCGAGAATTTCCCATCAGTGCAAACATCATGCATAAGTATGTAGCTTGTCTGGCCACATTGAAGAAAATGGTATGCATTCTTTTAGATGAGTTCCACAGAGGAGCTCGAGAAGTGTACTTGGATTATATGGAGGCAAGAGTCAAGTTTCAGAAAAATGTCATGCGGAACACACATAGACCATCAAGACTATAGATCTTAGCATCAATATTTTACGGTTGATCAACATGAGGATGTTGAGGAGTTGTACTTCCATGATTGTCTAAGTCTTTCTTAGCTTTCTCAAGACATTTGGTTCACATGGGTACATGTCCATTGTAATGTTAAGTCATGTCAAGTGTAAGTCAAGCGTCAATAGTTGTATGTAATAGTCATAGAGTAGGTGAAGATTCATGAGGGTAGTTGAACGGTCATAAAGGGTAATGTAAAGTGTGACCACACCCTTCACTATAAATAGTTCCTCATAAATCATTGTATAGGCTTTTTGGTGTTATAGACATATTTGGGCACTGCAACCCCAATCTCATATGTCCATAAACCAAGGGCTTCTAAGCCCCTAAAA
>APFE030400391.1:15443-26361 GCA_000404065.3 Pinus taeda | reverse complement strand
TTTAATCATTTAGAATTAGTATATTGTTGTAACTAGATATGACTCTCCAAATGTGTCATATCTTAGGCTCTATTTTAGGAGATTTGTTAGCTAGTTGGTTTTTATAGCATTTATTGTAAATGAACACTTGTTATTTAATAAGTGATCCATAATTAGAGGTAGTTAGGACATGGAGCTTATAAATAGCTCATTGCAAGAGTGTTTGGATGTTTGGGTGTAAACTCTTGCAAAATCAAATTATGTAATT
Source organism: Pinus taeda (assembly GCA_000404065.3). Lineage (NCBI taxonomy): Eukaryota > Viridiplantae > Streptophyta > Pinopsida > Pinales > Pinaceae > Pinus > Pinus taeda. The sequence continues at coordinate 26,114 of APFE030400391.1, read as the reverse complement.
ATTTTTTTCTGATTAATAAAATTACGTGTCTGAGGACACTTCTTCCATTATTCAACAACTCCATTTTGTTGTGGATTGTAAGGGGCTATCAACTCCCTCTTAATCCAAGCTTCTTTACCAAAGAAAATGAGCTCCTTAGAAGTATATTCTCCTCCATTATCAGATTTCAGGATCTTGATTTTCTTTCCTTTCAAGTTTTCCATTACAACCTTAAATTCCCGAAACTTGTTGAAGACTTCATCCTTGGTCTTCATGAAATAAATCCATGTCTTGCAAAATAAGTGATCAACAAAGGTTACATAGTAGAAGGAGACTCCAAGAGATTTCACTAGCATTGGACCACATAAATCAGAATGAACTAGATCCAAAATTTTTGGACCTACTTTCGCTGCTTGGAAAGGGCTTCCTGACATTCTTCCCAAGTGCACATCCTTTACAAACTTCTTCATGTTCTACCTGCAAATTTGGAACACTCGAAACCATTTGTTTTAAAGCAGACAAAGCTCTATAGTGAAGGTATGCATATCTTCTATTCCAAAGTTCACATGGATTGATGACATTATGTAGTAATGCTTGAGCAGGTTGTTTCAAGAGTTTATACAACCTTCCTTTAGGAATTCCAATTACTCTAACAAAATCTATACTAGAGCCCTTGGGCCTGTTGCCACAGAATCTACCAGGGGTCCTAGGAGGGGAACCTAAGGGACAACTACCAGACCAAATGACAACAACGGGACAAAGACTCACTGTCACCTCAATCAGTGTCCCCTGCTCTTTACAGAGTTTCACCAATGGGAGGAGTCCCAGTGTAAAGGAAACCATGAGGATGATAAGATCAATGAAAAGGTACAAAGTGATTTCCAAAGGCCATTCAAAGGAGACACACAAGTAATGGCTTGATTGCTTCGATAGCAAGATGATGTCTCTCCAAGAAAGGCTTAAGAGGAGGCCTAGACTGAGGTGAAAGGGATACTCAATAGAGGAAATACACCAAAGTCAATGCTTACTATGGAATGGGAAAGACCTCTCTTAAGGTTATGTAACATAACAATCATGCAAGGGTTTTGGGACCACAAAAGAGACCTAAGGGGATCCATTAGAGAAATTTTGGGGTATAAAATGGGCTTCCTAAAGAATATTATAAAATAATAATGAAAATAATAAAATAAGATTATATTACATCATCAAATTTTAGAGGGAAAAAAACTATTTTTTCAACTTATCTCCCTACAGTTTTCCTAGGACACTAGGTTGCATAATGGCCCAACTCCCCACAGTTGAAGCACTTAATCTTGGAGAGGTCCTTTTTCTTCCTCTTCCCTTGCTGCCTCGCAGATGCCAGAGCCGCATCCTCTTCCTCCTCTTTCTTGACCCAGACTCCTTTGCTACTACTTCCCACCTTGGTCAGCCGTTTGATCTCTTTTTGGTGAAGAGCTGCCCATAGTTCTTCCCAATCTGGAAGATTCTCTCTGCCCAAAATGCTTTGGACAAATGTCTCCCACTCCTGGGAGACTGCGTTCAGGGCGGTCCTCTCCATTAACTCCTGATCTGACATGGCCCCTATGGAAGCCAGTTGGTCCCGAATCTCCTTCAACCTGCTGAGGAGGTGATCTACCTGCTCCCCCTTCTGCATCTGATATGACCGCAGCTGATTCTCCAGTAGCATCTTTCTTTGCACGGAAGTGCCCTGATACAATGTTGTCAAGGTGTCCCACATTTTCTTTTCCGTATTCTTTTCGGCAATATGCTGAATCACATGATCCTTGACCCCATCAAGGATTATGCATTTCGCCTTGGCCATCACATCCTCATAACTTTCATTATCAGCTGGGTCGACTGGGATAGCCACGGTTCTCAAGTCGAAGGCCTTGATGCGATGTCTATCCAAAACGGACAAGATCCTGGCCTTCTAAATGACAAAGTTGGACACCCTATCTAGCCTGTCTTGATCCCTCAGTCCATTCATAGCCATCTCTGCTCCTCTTTTCGACTCCTCTGAGTCTCTACTTGCCTCCTGGAAGTTCTCTGCTAGACTCCCTCTGAGTTTCTATTTCCCTCTTGGAAATCTTCCTGCCAACCGTCGAATTGCACCTCTCTAATCTCCTTTGCTCTTGCGACTCCCTACTACCTTGGTTCTGTCTTGTTAGGTACTATTCTGTCTCAAGAGCAACAACACCACACCAGCTTTACGCTTCACAATCTGCGCACAGCTTCCTATGCCCCAGTAACTGAAGAACTGAGCCTCTAGGCTCTGCGCAATCTCGACAGTGGCTGAATCGCTCCACTAGCCAACTGCGTCACTCCTACTTGACTGAGCAAGATGATGTGAGCCTCTCACTGCTTCTGCACTGGCCCCTTCTCTAGCTTGAACTGATGATGCAGGCCTTCTATGTCAACCCTTCTCTGCTGCTTTCTGCTTAGAAACAACTTTTGTCACCCGTTACAACTGTTTCTGCTACAAATTCTCCAATTCAGCTGATGCCTTTAGCTCTCCTGTGATCTTCAACACTTCGATACCATGTTGAAATTTCCAAGTATTACCTGTTAGAAAATTTCTTGTATTCTCTGGTTTATTTCTCCTACTTGTTTTAATTACTAACAAGTTATTTAATCATATAAATATTGAAATAAACACAATACAGTCTCAACCATCTACAGATCAACAACTGAACGAAATAGACAAACACACAAGGGACACCGTTATTTTTGGACAATCGTCCCCGGAAAAACCCAATGCGGGAAAACCAGTGCAACAATTCTGAGGGTTTTATTATTAAGCAACTTTTCTTGAGTACACTGGGTGCCAAACTGGCTCACCCAACAGAGAAAATAATCTGGCAGTAATACCTCCCTTTGGAAGCAGATATTTTGAAAGTCTACTCCACGAAACCCTCTCCAGCACCTTTCTGAAGCACGACGTCAGCCTGAAACTCTCTGCGTCAGCCCTCTGAGGCTCTGCGCAGCCTCTCTGGCCCTCTGCGTCACTTCTGCAGCCTCTGCATTACTCACGCAAGCCCTTTTGGCCTCTGCGTAGTCACTGCTGGCCTCTGCGTGGCTTCCTCTGGCTCTGCGTCTGCTTCTCTGCCTCTATGCTGGTCTTCCGGCACTATCTCTGCTTCTTTGCCTTGTACTCACTGCCCCTCACTGCAACTCTGATAATCGGTTTGATTTTCTAGAGCTGGTTCGATTTCTCTTAGCAAACATCGCTCTAGAAAATCGAACTGACTGACCACTCTGGTGTATCTCCAATTGACCCTCAATTCTCCTCTTATACTTTTTCTGTTGAGTCTTAAACGGCCGAGATTACATCTCTAATCAACGGCTAAGATTAGATTTGACTTGATCCATGTCATTTAGAACCTTCTAACCCAGTGTTATATTAATACCCATTAATATTTTTATTTTCCTAAGTTTAGACTTAGGAACCCATTAAAATATTAATTATTTTCATATCTCCTTCACCGGGTAGAATTTCCCCAAACCATTTCTGGGTCTTGGAGTTCTCACGTGCTTTAGCATCTCCACCAATTTTCATGGCTAGAGCACATCCGATGCCACCCCAAATCAACAATATTTGGATGTCTGGTATATACCCACATTCCTAAGGATAAAAGGAAGAAGTTGGATCGAGCAAGCAAGAAGGGAATATTTGTGGGATATAATAATTCATCCAAAGCTTACAGAATCTACATCAAGGAAGGACAATCATATAGAGGTAAGCCGAGATGTAATCTTTGATGAAAATATTGCATTCAAAAGGTCAAAAGACATTTCATCTGATTCTAATGAAGAAGATCTTCCTATATTTGAGGAAGAAGTCAACAAAGAAGAAGAAAATGCTCATCAAGAAGATGAAGGTTCAAGTGAACCTGTCACTATCCCTGAAAATAGGAAGAGACCTAATTGGCTGACCTCCACACTTCAAGAAGCTGAAGGACATTAGGCAAGTGGAAAATTTAGAGAAAGGCAGAAACCCAAAAGGTACTCTGGGTATGCAGCCTACATGTCAAAATTAATAGAAGATGAGCCATCCACGTTTGAAGAAGCTTCCAAGCACCCTGAGTGGAAGTTTGCCATGAATGAGGAATACCAATCTATAACGAAGAATGGGGTCTGGGAAATTGTTCCTAGACAGGAAAACAAATTTGTGGTAACTTCGAAATGGATTTACAAGATTAAGCATGTCACGAATGGGACCATAGACAAATACAAAGCTAGATTTGTGGCTAGGGGTTTTTCACAAGAAGAAGGAATTGACTATGAAGAAACCTTTGCTCCTACAATAAGATATACAACCATTCGGTCACTGATTTCTCTGGTTGCATCCATGAAGTGGAGAGTTCATCAAATGGACGTAAAGACTCCATTCCTGAATGGCACCATAGATGAATAAGTCTATATTAAGCAACCTTTGGGATTCGAAGTCGGAGGTAAATAAGGATATGTTTGCAGGTTGAAAAAGGCTCTATATGGCCTCAAGCAAGCACCTAAAGCATGGTACGCCAGGATGGATGCTTATCTGCAAAGACTGAGCTTTACCAAAAGTTTGGCTGATTCCAACCTTTACATCAACGTGGTAAAAGATGAACCTGTTATCATTTTACTATATGCAGATGATATTTTATTAACTGGTATAGAAGAACATATTCAGGAATGTAAGAAACAACTGACTACAGAGTTCAATATGAATGATCTAGGATCCATGCATTATTATCTGGGACTAGAAGTATGGCAAGAACCCAATGAGATTTATTTGGGTCAAGGGAAGCATGTAATTGAAATTCTCAAAAGGTTTGATATGATGGAGTGCAAGCCTATGATGACTCCGATGGTCACGAACTTGAGACTGTTGAGAAACTCTGAATCCAGTTTGGTGGATCCCACAAGGTATAGACAATTAATTGGATCCCTGATGTATCTAGTAAATACTTGGCCAGATATATGTTTTGTAGTGAATGTTCTCAGTGAGTTCTAGATGGAGCCTTGTCATGATCATTGGGTGGCAACCAAGCACATACTGCGATACTTGCGTGGAACCATACATCATTGCCTAAAATATGAGAAAGGAAAAGATGTACTTCTGACAGGATTTACTGATTTTGATTGGGGAGGCAACGAGAAGGATGGAAGAAGCACAAACAGAGGATGCTTCAGTCTAGGATCCTCAATGGTCTCTTAGATGAGAAGGAAGCAAGAGACAGTTGCGCAGTGCTAAAGCCGAGTATGTGGCAGCATGTGAAGTCAGCCGAGAAGCAGTCTAGTAAAGGAAATTGTTATCCGACTTATTTGCAGGATCATTGGCCCCTACAACTATTCATTGTGATAATACCAGCTGTATAATATTGTCTGAGGACCCAGTGTTTCATGGGAAGACAAAGCAAATAAATAACAAGTATCATTATATTCGGAAGCTGGTGCAGGATGGAGTGTTGAAGCTGGAGTATGTTCCACAAATGAGCAGATTGCCAACATATTAACAAAATCGTTTCCGAACAAGAAGCTTGTGTACTTTCGAGACAAGCTTGGTCTGGTTGATATGTTGTCCCTATTTGAGCGGGAAATATAGACACTACATTTCTGTCTTCCGAGAATGAAGAAGAAATGGAGGATTGAGTTATCATCTGGAATTCAACATTCTTTGAGGATGTGGTAGGGCATCCAAGACAAGAGTGGGCAAGTGGACCGATATTCTTGAGGGCTGGGAACCCAAGATGAGAATAGTCCTAGTAGGGCATACTCGAAGAACACCTGGGTGGGTATGACCCTAAGAGAGAATGACGAGTGTGTCTATAAGTCATTGGTCTTGCCAACATTGTGCTCTGATCTATTTGAGAGAGAGCGATTAGTCAAGGCCTTGCTATATGGAAACAATGTTGGTTAAAATGATGCTAGAACAGATGGATAACTAATCTGACTCTTTTTTTATGAGAACTCTTGTGTTGAGAATGTCCATGTACCATGTATGTATGAATACCTCCCTAGTTAAGAGGGAGTGTTGAAAATAGTGTAACTAGGTTCAGTCTTCATATGTGAAATATTATAACAATGTAGTTTTCTACCAAAGAATTAATTTTGCTCCAATTGAGAGCCCTAGACAAGTCATGTAAAATGAAGATAGTCATGTATTATTATTCATGTAAATGTAATGAATGTAAGTCCTTCTAGATCATCAATGAAACACTCCAACGTGTACCCATAAAATTATTGCAAGGAAACTGCTCAAAGAAAATTATGGAAGCCTTCTAGACTTGCATCGGCCTCATTATTTGATTAAAAAAAATGTCGGCCTAGTCTAGGCTCATGTCAGCTCAATAGATGAAAGGGTAAGCCTATATATAGGCTATGTTTGACTCCTCAAAACACATTCACACACACTCACTCACGAAGAGGAGCAACAGTAAAAAGGTCGAAGGAAGGAAGGGTAGCCATAGCAAGTGAGGAGGTCTGTTCCCTCATGCGGAGATGCCATCAAGTCTGCTCTTCCTCACAACATTTTGGTCTAGACTAGGGCTTCACATTTCATAGCTATATGGTTGGGTTGAAGGGATGTTCTAGCCGCAGATGCAAGGAGAAGATTACTGTTGAAAGGATCGAAGGTATCGTAGGGCTAGAAGAGCCCTAACTCTATTCTCATATATGACTTCGCTCTGAAATCAAAGAGTTTTGCTTCGCTGTTTTGGAAAATCACTGTTGTTGCATCACGAAGACCTATAATCAAGCCCCAATCATAGTCCTAACAAAGTATGGAGGATCTTCATGAAATGCAAGGGTAGAAAGAGGTTGGAAGAGCCTATCCGAGATTGTTGGTGCAGACTGTCATGCTCATTCACTACAGAAATGTATAGTATGTTTGGGTACATGTTTGGAGGTATTGTCATTTGATGTTGAAGGCATTTCTAAGTCAATGTTTGGGTCATGTAACTTCTCAATAAAGATTCTATAAGAAAGAGTTCAAAGGGTTTTTCCTCTCAGAATTTAGGAGAGGTTTTTGCCCTGACTTGGTGCCAATATCTTGTGTACTTGTGTATTTTGATCTTCTTGTTTTTGGTAACTGTTTGATGATAATAGTAGATAAGAAGCAAAATCTAAAGAAGTAATATCTCAAGCAGCTATCATAATTAAGAGAAATTGAATAATTAAGATTGCTCTTAATTTCTCAACAGGAACATCTTGTTGGGATCACAGAATCAAGCATGAGAATAAGTCTTTGGAAAAACCAACCCACTCTTGATACATTCTTAAAGGAGCTCTCATTTGTTCTTTGAGCCTTTATAATCTTATCTTACAAAGTGGTTTTGCATGGGTTTGGCACATAGCTTGTACGCAAGCCAAGCACTTCTAATCTTTTCAAAAACATTGTACTTCATTTCTTTCATTTGCTATCTAAGAGATTGAAGATGGCTAAGCAAATACGAGAGTTTACTCGCACTCTTTAACTTAGCCTTTTGTAAATTATAATTGTACATATACATTTTATCTTGTTGAATTTTTCGCCGATACTTAACTTATTTTGCAACCATTGTTGGGATTGTTTGCTAACTCTTGCGTGTCGAATTTTGAAGAGCAACCTCCTGCAACATCTAACAAGTGTTTGCAGGACCTTTGGCAAGTGTTGGGGGTTCAATTTCCAAGGATGCCAGGAGCCCTTTTGAGGCTTATTTTGGCCAAAGTCAAGTTCACTAGAGGGCTGCCCATTTTCCTCTCTAAGCCATGGGCATTTGGAGGAAACTTTCACCTTGTTTCCCTTGCATATGTTTTGTGAAATATTGTCATTACTTTGTCAAGAAAGAAGGTCTAGTGTCCAAGTTTCAAGCAATTATTGTGAAGACTCTCCTTGAAGTTTAGTTGAGGACTTTGAAGGGCCCTCTTCTCATTGTAATATTAATAAAAAATCTAATTTGCTTGTGGGAGCTTGGGATTTCTCCCATGGTATTCTATCTCCCCATTTAGAGGGAGGATTCTCTTAGGTGGATTGACATTTGCATGGTTTAAACTTTCACACTTCATTCACTTACATGCATGCTTTAATTGGGAATTAACACAACTTCACTATCACATTTCATTTTTAAGTTAAGGTTTGTTACAATTTCATCTGAGCTTTGCATTTTCTATCTCATTGTTGCTTGGAGCTACAAGCTTACACTTTACTTTGGGCAATTCATCCTTTACATGCGAGCATTTTATATTCTTAGCAAACTTTGATTCGTTACCATTTACCTTGGTAAATTGTTTTATGAACACTTGAATACATGCTTCATTTTTATACTACATTGTTATCTTGATTATTGGAGCAATTTATTGTCATTGACTATTTGAAACAAATTTTACTTTCAAGCAAATTACTTGTATCATTTTAATTCATTGATGAGATACATGCAATTCTTGTAAGCTAATTTTATTCCTCCAATTGAGGTTATAATTGCAGCTTATGTTGAACACTATTTCATTTTCAAACATTGCAAATCAATCTCTCTTTTGGGGAAAAAGCTTACATGCATTTCATCTAGGCATTTTAGTATAGGAAGACCTCAAGTCTCATTAAAATTTTACCTCCAACATAAGTTGGTTGAAGTAGTCATCTTAGAGACCTTCTACTCCTCTATTGACTCCTCACTGTGAGATCCATATCTTTAGGTGAGAGTGAGGTCTGATGATTGAAGAGTTATATTGTAATATTGTTGTAGAGATTATTAAAAAAATTAACCAAGAGTACTTTCCATTACATTTACTTTACTTGTCTCTTGATGGTTTGAGCTTTCATATGCAGAGTCTATTCCAAAGGCAAGTATTGTAATCTTTTCAAACGGGTGCTTTCTTTTCATGCTTCAAGTCTAACTGCATACTGATGTCTTGGTTTAAAACTTCCTTTCTTTTACATTTCCAAGTTAGTTACTAATTTTTGGGTTTTGGCAAGATATGTTTCACATGTTTTGATTCATAAAGTTGATTATCTCAAAAGCATTTTGTATCTTACATATCTTGTGCTAACAATTTTTGTTTACATTTTAGGGTTACTTTGCTTTCTCTTTTGACAACATTGCATTTTACTTTTAGCAAATATATCTTTAAATTGTTGAGAAAATTCCTTATACGGCACTGGTTTTATGGTTTTTGTCATATTAATGATTGGCATTGTTATTTCAAGTTTTTCACTTCATATTTGCTCATAAATCCTTAAAAGTAATCCATTTTCACTATAACACTCTCCTAGAAATTCACATCTTTTAACTTCACTTTTCATTAAGGACCACCCCCTTAGCTAACCTAGGAGATAGCTCACAACCCTTCTCTAAGTTCCCTGTCACCAACCACACCTTGTAGGGTTGAAGGCTTTTCTCACTAACTTGTAGATAGGTGTAGGTGACAGGTGATAACAGGATGCATCAAGGCATCATAGAAGCATTGAAAGCAAAAGCCCGAACATAATCATAGAGAAGCATGAAAGACAATTAGAATCTATGGAAGTCAAGGATATAGCTCTTGGGAATCTCATTGAAAACACAAGTGGTAAGGTCATCTAGTACAAGGTTCATCATACATTTGTCAAGTGGAAACATGTTAAAATTAGCAACTAGGGCCAAACTCCATGTGGGTCATCTTATTTATGGCAGCTGATATTTTTATTGGATCCCTCTCATCGAGAGGTGTAGGATTGATCTAAAGATCATCCGATTCCGTCAAGTTTTCATGGAGTTATGAATTTATTTGTGTTATAAGACAAATTGTCAAGTCGACCAGCAACTTGAGTAGGCTTAGAAGTCCAATAGAAATGTCTATTTATCATCTACGTTTTAGTATAAATAGAAGAGGATTTGAATTCATTTTGACACACTCATCATGTGATCTCCTCCTCTCCACGTCTTTGGGTTTTTGGTAAACGAGAGACACTAAAGAGTATACGCTGGCCTAGTATGATGCCCTAGTTGCAGATGACACCCTAGCTGATCCAATGCAGTCATGAAGACTTATTTACACGCAGTCAATGAAGACTCTATACGCAGTTATGAAGACTCTTATATGCAGTGAGAGGCAGTCGTAGTGAGATGAAGCCACAGTAAGATGGAGCCGTAGGTATAGATGGTAGCTGCAGTAGATGGTAGCCACGATAGATGGTAGCCACAGTAGATGGTAACCGCAATGATAAAGAGAAGACCACAGTCAAGTATAGAAGATCCACAGTCATAATCGTAGTCAAGTGAGATAACTGCAGGCACGCATTTGAATTACAGTGGCATGCTAATATACTCTGAGACACGCGTTTGAATTACAGTGGCATGCTAATATACTCTGAGGCACGCGTTTGAATTACAGTGGCACGCTAATATACTCTGAGGCACACATTCGAATTACAGTGGCACGCTAATATACTTTGAGGCATGCATTTGAATTACAGTGGCATGGTAATGATCTCTGAGACACGCAATTTTGGAAGCTCATGGTTCATATATATCTAAGGTTCTAATCTCAGCAACAATGTCACTATATTCTCTGTGGCACGAAATTTATGTGGCTCGAATTTTCTCTGTCTCTGGCATCGCATCACATTACAGTGGACTTGAATTGTATTCAGTGTTGGCATTATGATACAAATGTTGTCCTTGATGGCAACTCACTCAGAGACAGGTACAGGTGATGGCAACTTAATCAGAGGACAGATCTTAATACAGCAGG
>APFE030400391.1:0-13030 GCA_000404065.3 Pinus taeda | reverse complement strand
AAGAAAGAGACGAATTGCAGCAGGTGGTTTTCACCCACATTGGGTTTCCACCTTATATCATGGTGTTCATGTGTGTGGCTTTTTTGTGATGTTCTGTTCTGTTATACTGCACCTATTAACTGTTGATATGGTTAATAATGTTCTGATGCATCTACTGAAGATTAAGCTAACTGAATTATAAGATCTCTGGACATACGCAAGTTGCATTAGACACAGTAGCGTGTACACGCGGGTTAACTTAATTGAAGTAGCGTATATGTTTTTGAGTATGAAATTGGAAAGGTTTTACTGATTTGACAATACTGATTCCCCCCCCCCCCTCTCAGTATTATTTCCAACATTCAGTATGGCTCGGCTCACATTATGATTTTGAATGTTTGTATGGTAGAGACATATGGTTATATGACAAGGATTTTGATCAAAATATGTTACAGTGATATGTGATATAGTTTATCCATGACAAAAATTTCAGATATGACAGTGACCTTAGTGCATAAAAGTGATCCTTAATATGACTGTATATGACAGTAACTTGGATGAGATACGTTTAGGAGCAGCTCTCATCAAATTATAAGTTAGAGGGCTAAGCTGCTACCTTGGGTCTAGGAATCTGGAACTAGCCTAGCTGCTTTGCTAGGCTGCAAGCCATAGCAAGCAGCTAAGGCTGATATACATATGGTTGTATGATGAAGCAACAAAAGTATAGCAGCAGCATGATGATGAATGAGACAGCATGATGAAGAATGATGCAACATGATGGGCACATTAGTAAAGAGCAGCATGATGATGGGAGCAGCTCAGTGACTAGGTGTAGCACAGTGACGGGTGCAACATGAGTACAAGTTGCAACACTATGTTAGGTGAAGCCGTCACCTTGGAGAATCAGTTGAAGCAAAATGTCTTGAACTGATCTCATGTATCATCATTATAGGAGATGATCTATGCTCATATCTAGAAAAGTCAAAAGTGTTGACTTCTGTTGTAAATGTACTATCTCTCTCTCTTTGCTGAACTTTGAAGAACATAAAAGAAGAATTGATCAAGGGTTTCCCCACATTGGGGTTTGTCCCTAGCTGATGCCACATCTTGTGTCCTCTTGTCTTCTACGATTTATATTTATGTTCTATCTGCAGTTTACTTTAATGCTGATGTGATTGCTAATTTGGAAAAGAAATTGGAAAATTGAAATAAATTGCTCTAGCATAGAACATACCTAAAATTAACAAAACACATGCTGATGGGATACTTTAGATCCTCAAGATATTTTGATGGAATCTTCATTGAGAGGTTCACCGATCACGAGGGGAAGCAAGTGCTTAATCAAGAATTCCAAACTTGTGGAATTCATGAGATGATGGTATGATGACATAAAAGTGAAGCAGTTCAAGGGATTAAAACTCTTTCAATCAAGGAAGCTGCTGCATGAAGTCTAGATGACTTAAAGGAAAAATGAGGTATGTATGCTTACTTTTGATATTGTGGAAGTCATGTCGTATGGTTGCATATATCATGCTCTACCCTAAGAGCATGATCAAAAGAAATGATCTCCTCCCTCAAAGGGATGCAGGAATGCATGGGTCACACATTCATTAAATGAAATCAACATAATATGTCCTCATATGTAGTATGAGGTGGTTGACTACAATTGAGGAACTTTGATTGGAAGTTAATGTGTGAAGAAAGGAAGGAAGAGATTGTGGTATATGCAACCATGGTAAAGGCAATCAACATCCGATAAACGAAGAAGATTCGACTAGGATATCTCCATGGAAGATATGAAGACTCTGATGGAGTCTGAAAAAGAAAGAGACCCTCGACAAAATATATCTTTGGGAGATGTGTCGACATGTATGCAGGATGTTGATGCTAACTAGAAGATGTCATGATGAAAGACCATCACGAAGGTAATGTTGATTTTAATGTTCATTTCTTTATTTTTGAACAAATATCTAGATGGGTTTATGCAGGGTTGTCGAGGGAAGATCTATGGATGTCTTCCACCACCGATGCACATGTAGTAGGATGAAAGATCCTTAAGTAAACATGGTATGAAGAAAGCAACATGGCATGAAGGAAGGCCAGATATGGACTAATGGATCACTTTCCAATGATGACATGGCTGACTCAGGGATGAAAGTGATGGATGGTTGGTGCCCATGTAGAAGTCACAAACATCAAGAATCCAAGATAACAAAAAGAAGTTCATGACATCGTGAAGAGGAGTTCTTCAAACAATTGGTTGTCCCATCATCTCCACCTGAGAAGCTGTTGTAGGTCCCTAATTAAGAGGGAGCTTGGAAACAATTTCTTACTTGGAAGAACTTGGAAATTCCGAAGCCAAGAGGGAGCCTAAGTACATTCCTAAGTCACATCACTGTTGATCTAAAGATGATCTAAGGTTGTCATTGATGTCCACCCAAGCAGCACCAGGGGCTACCATGATCTTGCAAGGGAATTGTGACTTGATAACTTACTCTATTTTGAGTCAAGGATCTTCTAGATGGATTCTACTCGTCGAGATGTTTCCATTGATATATGGCACACCAAGTAATTCTTCATGGTTTGAGAGATATTCATGTTTGAAGTTAGTAACCCCAGTTAGTGGGCTAAAACCCTATGGGGTTGTGGCATGGCACTCATAATTGGTTTTGGTCATTGAATAGTCAATAATTAATAAGTTTTTAAGCTCCTAAAATCCCTCCAACATTCTCTATACAAGCCCCTCTAACCTCTATAAAAAGAAATTTCACATATCCTCCAAATGAAGTGATTGTGGCATTTTCACTATAACTTCATTTCTGCAAAGTCTTAGATTCTGAAATGAAAACCCATTTGATTCACAATCTTGATGAACGTTGTGACCGAATTTTAGATCTTGGTTCACTATATTTTCAGAGATATGATATGTGGAAGTTAGGGTTTTTGCAGGCTCCTGAATTTCATCTCAAAGAAATGACCTTGGGAAAATCGTCATAACTCTCTCTCTCTGAGAAGAGGATTGGAATTATGTAAAAAATGGCAGATAGTGCACGGACTGTAGTTTTCTGTGTATCAATTTCAGAACCAAAGGAGGAAACAGTGACACGTGGCACGCCGTACAAGTTCGCTCTATTGAACTAGTCCATAATTAGGTCATTGTGAGAGATTGGGCATAACTTTTGCCTTGAAGAGTCCAAATCGGGTAAGACCTGTGGCATTGGAAAGAAGACTCAGAGGGATACTACAGGACCAAAGATCACATATTGGGGATCTGAAATCATAAAGATACATTAGATTAAATATCGTCCTCCTAGAAGGCAAGAAAAACTAGATCAAGTGTTATTAAGGGGTGCAAAGGACTAGACTTTCTAGGGCAGCAAAGAGCAAGGTGCAGCAGAGGTAAGCTACAGGTGAGTATATTCTGTATATGCATGTTCATCTCTTAATTACATTAGGTTCATTGTATTCTAATTTGTTGTTTTTGTTTAGCACTAACATATGCTCTGCAGGATGAGGTAAGTTTTGCTATTATCATGTCATGGGTATTTCCTTGAAGAATTTTTGCAGGTATTATATATTCATCAAGATAAGACTCAATGCATCATCTAATGTTCTGAAGAGTGAGAAAGGGTAGCATGACAAGAGCAGCAATCAAGGTGCATAACAACAACAAGAAGTTCACTACATGAAGTCTTCAAGTGGGAAGCACTGCATACAATCATTGTAAAAGTATCATTGTACAGAGTCATTGTAAAAGCATCTTTGTAAAAGTTGTACAAGTGTCTATCTGCCAAGAGTTGAAGAGGCAGTGTTGGGAGGTCTAGGATCATCATTAGGTGGTTGTGTCATAGTTGGGGTTATGGTCTAGTGTGTCTTCTTCTTCTACATCATTCTATATCATTGTAAAGTGGACCATTTTCCTTGGTACGAGAGTCCATTCTTCTTTTATTCTTCTATAGGGTGGTGCTAGGCTGGTGCATGAAGTCACCAACAGGTTCAAGCCCGTGAAAACATCAGGGTGGTAGGGTGGTGCTAGGGTGAGTTGTAGCTCATTGGGTGTTGGGCATCTGTTCAGTTGACTACTGAAGAATCTCGGGCATTGGAGCGTCCATCCAGTGGGAGCTGGAGAAGAATGCTTTTCTAGAATTCTATGAAGTTGTTGCTTTCATCTCAGTTTGGGCTGAAGAATAAAGAATTTATTAGAAAAGCGTTTTAAGGTTTTTGACTCGGAGGGGGTTTTCCACCTAAAATCTTTGTGCCTCCTGGGTTCTTTTATTTACTGTTATTACTGCATAAACGTTAATAATAATTGAAGATTAACTAATGCTTTGAAAAGATTTAAAAGTGCTAATTGATAAAGAACACTAATTCATCCCCCCCTCTCAGTATTTTCCAACAATTGGTATCAAAGCTTGGTTCCTTCAGTAACAACTTAACCGCTGGAAGTCAGTTTTCAGAGCATAGAGATGGGAAAGTCAAAGAAGCGGGTTACAAGGATTTCAAAGGAAGGTACAAGTACAACAAAATCTCAAGAAAGTGGGTATTGTGTACCAACCCTTGATTTTGATGCAGATAATTACTGGATATGGGAATCTAGGATGGAAGTATCTTTGCAGGCACATGGAGTATGGGAATCAATTGTTTCTGGAGACACATATACCGATGAAGCCAAAAGGTACAATTCAAAGGCCATGAATGTAATTTTGAATCTTTTGCCAAATTCTATGAAAATAAAAGTTGGTCAATGTTCAACAGCTAAAGCTCTTTGGGAAAAGCTTCATAATCTCTATTCAACAACGAAATCAGGTCAAGATGTTATTGAAAACTCGGATCATTCTGAGTATGATGAAGAAGGGTTGACCATAGAAGAATTTTCTAAGGAGGCAATCAAGCTTATGAAAGAGCTCAAGGCTGAGAAGACCCGTTCCAATACTCTTGAAGAACAAGTTCAAGGTCTATAAATTGAAGTTGAAAAACACAAATGTATTGAAGAGTCACTTCAAAAGAAGTTGGAAGAAATCAATAATACAGCGACACAAAACCTCAAGAGAGAAGTCTAACAGAAGCAACAAGAACTCAACACAGCATTTTCAGAGATTAGCAGGATCACACAACAGATGCAGGAAGTAGAAATTGAAAGGAAGGAATCTAATCAAAGATACATATCCATTGTTGATCAAAAACAAAAGTAATTAGAAACATCTTCAATAGAAATAAGCAGGCTCAAGATTGAAAATGAGAAGCAGAAGGAATAGATACAGGGTTTCAATGGAGAAGTAGAGAAGACCACTCTTCTCAAGCTACAGGGTGAGGAGGCAGAAAAAAAGAAGGAAGATCTTGAAAATATGGTTTCAAGAAGATCTTGCTCAAAAGCAAGAAGAACTTGATGCAACTCGTGATGAGATCAACAAACTCAAGAGATCGCAAAAAGAATACTTACAAGATAAGACAGATGAAGAAGTAAAAATGAAGGCAATTAAAGATGGTAAAGCTCCAGTTGATGAAGGTACAAGCTCCACAGCTTCACAGGATGATTCTAAGAAGGAAGTTGATCAAAGTGAAAAACCAAAGAAGAATGTTGCAACTCCAAAGAACAAGACCAAAGCAATCAAGAACAAAGGACCACAAGAAACTACAACACCGCCTCCAAAGAAGAATGAAAAATCTTCTAGGTATGTTTGTTTATTTAATGGTTATTGCTTTTTATGTGTTAACTATGGACATATGGCTAGGGATTGTGAAGTTTTTGACAGGTACAATCATTATCTGCAAAACCCTAGAAGCAAGTTTGCAGGATCACGAGACAAGTTCCACGACGATTTTGTCAGAAGAGAATACGTGCTAGATGGGCCAAATATTGAATGTTTCAAATGCCATAACTATGGCCATAGTGCTCGTGGTTGCAAATATCAGATGGAATCGCCTATGGACAACATTAAATGCTTCAAGTGTCATAACTATGGGCACATGGCTCGAGATCGCAGAAATAAGAAGGTTTGGAAAAGGAAACAGGTACATGAAGACAAAGTAGATAACAAGGTTTCAGCGGTTATGCTTTCAGGGTTTGTAAAAGCAAAAGGTCATGAGGAATTAGCAGTTGCTTCAGTTAATGACTCAAGTCAAGATGGCCCGTTAGGTGACTCACTATTTTGAACAATCTGGCTTGTTGACTCCTTAATGTTTGTACAAGAGGAGTTTATGCAGCATTATATGGCACAAGTCTACGATTAACAGGAAGGTAGTTTGAACAAGATGGTAGTAGTTTCATTAAAGGTTTAGGGGGAGCAAAACAGTTGAAGGGTTATAGGTTACCAGGAACAAGACAAGATTAGTCTGCAAAGGATATGCATAAGTGGAAGGAAATGATTTCGACGAAACATTTACACCAGTTGCCAGAATGGAAGCCATCCGGATGTTTCTCGCCTATGCATGTTCAAGAAAAATAAAAGTCTACCAAATGGATGTTAAGACAACTTTTCTGAATGGAGAATTAGAAGAAGAAGTTTACATCGAACAACCTGAAGGTTTTCTACTATCAGAAAAGGAAGACTATGTTTGCAGGATAAAGAAGGCTCTATAAGGTCTCAAGTAGGTTCCCAGAGCATGGTATGCTCGTCTTGACGGATATCTACGTCAACAAGGGTTCAAGAAAGGTACTGCTGATAGCAATCATTACGTAAAAATAGATAAAGATAATTTAACAATTGTTGAGGTATATGTGGATGATATAATGTTTGGTAGCAATGATGATCGACTAAGTAAGAACTTTGCTACAAAGATGCAGAGTGAGTTCGAGATGTCTTTACTTGGTGAGTTGACATACTTCTTAGGGCTTCAAATATCTCAGCAAGAGGAAGGAATATTTATATGTCAAGCCAAGTACATCAAGGAAATGCTCAAGAAATTCAAAATGGAAGATTGCAAACTCGTCCATACTCTGATGGTAACAAGTTGCAAATTGAGCATAGATGATGCATCTAAGGATGTGGATCAGAGGTTGTACAGATCTATGATTGGTAGTCTTCTATATGTAACAGCCTCCCAGGCAGATGTTATGCAAGCAGTTCGACAAGTGGCAAGATTCCAAGCAGCACCAAAAGAATCACCTATTATTGCCGTCAAAAGAATTCTTCGATATCTAAAGGGCACAACATAATATGGCTTGTGGTATCCCAAGGGCAACAATCTCATTATTCAAGCCTTTACAGACGCAGATTGGCAGGAAGAGTTGATGGTCGTAAGAGTACTAGTGGAGCAACATTCTATCTAGGTGGTTATCTCGTATCATGGTTGAGGAAATAGCAAACCTCAATCTTGTTATCCACGATAGAAGTAGACTATATCGCGGCAGCAAGTTGTTGTACTCAAGTTCTCTGGATGAAGACAACTTTTCAAGATTTTCAAGTCAAGTTTGATGAGCCTATTCCCATATTTTGTGATAACACCAGCACCATCAGCATCTCCAAGAATACTGTGATGCATTCCAAAACGAAGCACATTCCGATTAAATATCATTTTGTTAGAGAGCAGGTCGCCGAAAACAATATGAAGCTTGAATATGTTGGTACAAAAGAAAAAATCGTTGATATCTTCACTAAACCTTTACCTCGTGAAGCATTTGAATATCTTCACCAGAAGCTTGGGATTCTCCCAAGTTCTCATTAGATTTTCCTTATTCAGAAAATAAAGGGGGAGTGGAAGTGTGTACAGGTCCGCAGGATGGTTGTGTGTTAGGGGGAGTTACTCTTTTCCATTGATGTCAAAGGGGGAGAGAAGGTAGTAGGAAGAGGTGCCTTGATCGCAGGGGGAGTACTTGTGTTGCAGTCAATACCAAAGGGAGAGATTGCTGATCTAAAGATGATCTGAGGTTGTCATTGATGTCCATCCAAGTAGCACCAGGGGCTACCCTGATCTTGCAAGAGAATTGTGACTTGACAACTTACTCTATTTTGAATCAAGGATCTTCTAGATGGATTCTACTCGTCGAGATGTTTCCGTTGATATATGGCACGCCAAGTAATTCTTCACGATTTGAGAGATATTCATGTTTGAAGTTAGTAACCCCATTAGTGGGCTAAAACCCTATGGGGTTGTGGCATGGCACTCATAATTGGTTTTGGTCATTGAATAGTCAATAATTAATAACTTTTTAAGCTCCTAAAATCCCTCCAACATTCTCTATAGAAGCCCCTCTCAGCTCTGCAAAAAGAAATCTCACATATCCTCCAAATGAAGTGATCGTGGCATTTTCGCTATAACTTTATTTCTGCGAAGTCTTAGATTCTGAAATGAAAACCCATTTGATTCACAATCCTAATGAACGTCGTGACCAAATTTCAGATCTTGGTTCGCTATATTTTCGGAGATATGATCTGTGGAAGTTAGGGTTTTTGCAGGCTCCCGAATTTCATCTCAAAGAAGTGACCTTGGGAAAATCGTCATAACTCTCTTTGGGAAGAGGATTGGAATTCTGTAAAAAGTGGTGGATAGTGCACGGACTGTAGTTTCCTATGTATCAATTTCAAAGCCGAAGGAGGAAACAGTGACACGAGGTATGCCATACAAGTTCGCTTTACTGAACTAGTCAATAATTAGGTCATTTAGAGAGATTGGGCATAACTTTGCCTTGAAGAGTCCAAATCGGGTCAGACCTGTGGCATTGGAAAGAAGACTCAGAGGGATACTACAGGACCGAAGATCACATATTGGGGATCTGAAATCACAGAGATACATCAGATTAAATATCATGCTCCTAGAAGGCGAGAAAAACTAGATCAAGTGTTGTCAAGGGGTGCAAAGGACCAGATTTTCTAGGGCAGAAAAGAGCAAGGTGCAGCAAAATGATGCAGTAGAGGTACGCTATAGGTAAGTATCTTCTATATATGCATGTTCATCTCTTAATTACATTAGGTTCATTGTATTCTAATTTGTTGTTTTTGTTTAGCACTAACATATGCTCTGCAGGATGAGGTAAGTTTTGCTATTATCATGTCATGGGTATTTCCTTGAAGAATTTTTGCAGGTATTATATATTCATCAAGACAAGGCTCAATGCATAATCTAATGTTCTGAAGAGTGAGAAAGGGTAGCATGACAAAAGCAGCAATCAAGGTGCATAACAATAGCAAGAAGTTCACTACATGAAGTCTTCAAGTGGGAAGTACTGCATAAAATCATTGTAAAAGTATCATTGTACAGAGTCATTGTAAAAGCATCTTTATAAAAGTTGTACAA
This sequence comes from Pinus taeda, assembly GCA_000404065.3. Classification (NCBI taxonomy): domain Eukaryota; kingdom Viridiplantae; phylum Streptophyta; class Pinopsida; order Pinales; family Pinaceae; genus Pinus; species Pinus taeda. The sequence continues at coordinate 3,817 of APFE030400391.1, read as the reverse complement.
GTGTCTATTTGCCAAGAGTTGAAGACGCAGTGTTGGGAGGTCTAGGATCATCATTAGGTGGTTGTGTCATAGTTGGGGTTATGGTCTAGTGTGTCTTCTTCTTCTACATCATTCTATATCATTGTAGAGTGGACCATTTTCCCTGGTATGGGAGTCCATTCTTCTTTTATTCTTCTATAGGTTGGTAGGTGGTGCTAGGCTAGTGCATGAAGTCACCAACAGGTTCAAGCCTGTGAAAACTTCAAGGTGGTAGGGTGGTGCTAGGGTGAGTTGTAGCTCATTGGGTGTTGGGGTATCCGTTCAATTGACTACTGAAGAATCTTGGGTGTTTGAGCGTCCATCCAGTGGGAGCTGGAGAAGAATGTTTTTCTAGAATTCTAGGAAGTTGTTGCTTTCATTTCAGTTTGTGCTGAAGATTAAAGAATTTATTAGAAAAGCGTTCGGTGGTTTTTGACCCGGAGGGGGTTTTCCACCTAAAATCTTTGTGCCTCTTGGATTCTTTTATTTACTGTTATTACTGCATAAACGTTTATAATAATTGAAGATTAACTAATGCTCTGAAAAGATTTAATAGTGCTAGTTGCCAAGGAATACTGATTCACCCCCCCCAAGTATTTTCCAATAATTGGTATCAGAGCTTGGTTCCTTTAGTGACAACTTAACCGCTGGAAGTCAGTTTTTAGAGCATAGAGATGGGAAAGTCAAAGAAGCGGGTTACAAGGATTTCAAAGGAAGGTACAAGTACAACAAAATCTCAAGAAAGTGAGTATTGTGTACCAATCCCTGATTTTGATGCAGATAATTACTGGATATGGGAATCCAGGATGGAAGTATCTTTGCAGGCACATGGAGTATGGGAATCAATTGTTTCTGGAGACACATCTATCGATGAAGCTAAAAGGTACAATTCAAAGGCCATGAATGTAATTTTGAATGTTTTGCCAAATTTTGTGAAAACAAAAGTTGGTCAATGTTCAAAAGCTAAAGCTCTTTGGGAAAAGCTTCATAATCTCTATTCAACAAAGAAATCAGGTCAAGATGTTATTGAAAACTCAGATCATTATGAGTATGATGAAGAACGGTTGAGCATAGAAGAATTTTTAAGGAGGCAATCAAGCTTATAAAAGAGCTCAAGACTGAGAAGATTCGTTCCAATACTCTTGAAGACCAAGTTCAAGGTCTCAAAATTGAAGTTAAAGAACACAAATGTATTGAAGAGTCACTTCAAAAGAAGTTGGAAGAAATCAATAATACAACGCCACGAGACCTCAAGAGAGAAGTCTAACAAAAGCAACAAGAACTCGACACAGCATTTGCAGAGATTAGCAGGATCACACAACAGATGCAGGAAGCAGAAATTGAAAGGAAGGAATCTAATAAAACATATCCGTCGTTGATCAAAAGCAAAAGGAATTAGAAACATCTTCAATAGAAATAAGCAGGCTCGGGATTGAAAATGAGAAGCAGAAGGAATAGATACAGGGTCTCAATAGAGAAGTAGAGAAGACCACTCCTCTCAAGCTATAGGTTGAGGAGGTAGAAAAAAAGAAGGAAGATCTTGAAAATATGGTTTCAAGAAGATCTTGCTCAAAAGTAAGAAGAACTTGATGTAACTTGTGATGAGATCAACAAACTCAAGGGATCACAAAAAGAATACTTACAAGATAAGACATATGAGGAAGCGAAAATGAAGGCAATTAAACATGGTAAAGCTCCAGTTGATGAAGGTACAAGCTCCACAGCTTCATAGGATGATTCTAAGAAGGAAGTTGATCAAAGTGAAAAACCAAAGAAGAATGTTGCAACTCCAAAGAACAAGACCAAAGCAATCAAGAACAAAGGACCACAAGAAACTACAACACCACCTCCAAAGAAGAATGAAAAATCTTCCAGGTATGTTTGTTTATTTAATGGTTATTGCTTTTTATGTGCTGACTATGGACATATGGCTAGGGATTGTGAAGTTTTTGATAGGTACAATCATTATCTGCAAAACCCTAGAAGCAAATTTGCAGGATCACGAGACAGGTTCCACGATGATTTTGTTAGAAGAGAATATGTGCTAGATGGGCCAAATATTGAATGTTTCAAATGCCATAAATGTGGCCATAGCGCTTGTGGTTGCAAATATCAGATGGAATCACCTATGGACAACATTGAATGCTTCAAGTGTCATAACTATGGGCACATGGATCGAGATTGTAGGAATAAGAAGGTCTGGAGAAGGAAACAGGTACATGAAGACAAAGCAGATAACAAGGTTTCAACAGTTATGCTTTCAGGATTTGTAAAAGCAAAAGGTCATGAGGAATTAGCAGTTGCTTCAGTTAATGACTCAAGTCAAGATGGCCCATTAGGTGACTCATTGTTTTGAACAATTTGGCTTGTTGACTCCTTAATGTTTGTACAAGAGGAGTCTATGCAGCAGTATATGGCACAAGTCTACGACTGACAGGAAGGTAGTTTGAACAAGATGGTAGTTTCATTAAAGGTTTAGGGGTCGCTAAACAGTTGAAGGATTACAGGTTACTAGGAACAAGACAAGATTAGTCTGCAAAGGATATGCACAAGTGGACGGAATTGATTTCGACGAAACATTTGCACCAGTTGCCAGAATGGAAGCCATCTTGATGTTTCTCGCCTATGCATGTTCAAGAAAAATAAAAGTCTACCAAATGGATGTTAAGTCAGCATTTCTGAATGGAGAATTAGAAGAAGAAGTTTACATCAAACAACCTGAAGGTTTCTACTATCAGAAAAGGAAGACCATGTTTGCAGGATAAAGAAGGCTCTGTATGGTCTCAAGCAGGTTCCCAGAGCATGGTATGCTTGTCTTGAAGGATATCTACAACAACAAGTGTTCAAGAAAGGTACTACAGATAGCAATCTTTACGTACAAATAGACAAAGATAATTTAACAATCATTGAGGTATATGTGGATGATATAATCTTTGGTAGCAATGATGATCGACTAAGTAAGAACTTTGCTACAAAGATGCAAAGTGAGTTTGAGATGTCTCTACTTGGTTAGTTGACATACTTCTTAGGGCTTCAAATATCTCAGCAAGAGAAAGGAATATTTATATGTCAAGCCAAATACATCAAGGAAATGCTCAAGAAATTCAAAATGGAAGATTGCAAACTCGTCCTTACTCCGACGGTAACAAGTTGCAAATTGAGCATAGACGAGGCATCTAAGGATGTGGATCAGAGGTTGTATAGATCTATGATTGGTAGTGTTGACCTCTACCGGTCAACTACCCATGCAGTACACCCCCCTATTTTTTGCAAAAGGGGGCAGCACCTGATCAGCGTGTCCGTGCCATCCTGCAGTCATCAGCAACTTGATCAATCGTTTCTGTAAACCCAGTCTGCATGTATTAATTGTAAATAATCCTAGCAGATGTGAGTCGTGTTGAAAATTGCCTAGGTGGACCTAACTTTCCCATGATAATCTATGTCCCGGGAGGTTTTTCGTCTCACCGACCCACGGATCGGCAGAGTTTTCCTTCAAACCTGACCCCAAAGCCGGGATAGATTTTGTCATTGGAATTTTAGAGAATCCTAGTGTGTTAGCCTGCTAGATTATAGTCGTGTCGCAGACCTGGGGTTTTTGTGAGGGTCTATGTTAAAGGGGTTTTTCTCCCTTGAGATGTAAATTGTTAAAATCATGATGTAATGTGTCCTGAGGGTTGAAAAATGTTTAAATCCCCTCATGAGTCCTAAGTCCTAGGTCCTAGGTGGTGTTTCCAAGGTCTTAGTTCGATGATCTAGTTTAAAATGAATTAAGAAATTAAAAAATGAATAAAAATAATAA
>APFE030400388.1:20251-42395 GCA_000404065.3 Pinus taeda | reverse complement strand
GGATTTACTGGTGTTTGAATGCACCTTCATGAAAAACATCCGACAAGTATTGACTGTAAATGAAAATGAGTAATGGCTTATGACCAACTGAAAATACTGACAAGAAACCTAGCACTGCTTCATCTACCCATTGGTTAGTGCAATAAACTAATAGACATGTAACAATGTAAATAACTTGTTTAGATATCTTAGGGAAAATAGAAGTAGAATATGGGGGATTTGTTTTAGGAAATTCAGATTTTTCAGGCAGAAAACATTCAAAAATAAGGGCTCACTGGGGGAAGGTAATATTTTTGTATATTTCCATGAGTGTATTAGTGGAAAATGGGTGTAAATAAGTTGAGAATTAATTAGAAGGGATTGAAAAATAAATTCTAGGGTAATTGATAATAGGATCTAATTCTTTTGAGAAATTACCGCTTTTTGACTAGGGAGGTACCTGAGATGACACCAACTAGCGAATTCTAGGAAAATATGGGTTTGGGGTAAGGTAACTTAAGGTAGAAACTATTATGAGATGCTTAAATCATCACTATTATCTAAATACTTATGTGTCGCCCAATTATGAAGCTCATAAAAATCAATTTCACATTGAGTTTCCACTATCTTATACTCTGTGTGAACTAAAAACTAAAGGCATCTCATTAAAGTTAGGAACACTAAGGAAATTATCCAAGTTTAGCTTAGGTTGGTACTGAAAGAAGATGGTGAATGTACAGGGAACCAGTGCACTGAATATTCTTTGAACATGAACCTGCACTATACAATGAAATGGAAAAGAGAGAAAGGTTGGGAAGTGTGGGGCTTTTAAAGTGGAAATGGAAAGAATATCGATAGTAAAATTACTGTTTTTGGAGCTTTGTAATTAATAGTATTAAACATTGGCGGGAGTTAATGACAAATGTCTACATGACTCTTGGCAGGAGGTTTGGCCAACGATCATGTGATGTAAGGGAGGGAGGTGACGTGGAAGATTGGGTGACATAGACAGATGCAGTGGAGTTGTGGATGTGTTGGTGTGGTGGATGCGTTGGCATGGAAAATGTGTTAGCACGGCGGATGTGTTGGTGTGCTATGAGTGGAGCGAGAGCCAATGGGAGTAGGAGCAAATAGAAATAGGAAATGGTTTTCACGGGGGTCGGAAAGTAAGTGGTAAGGGAGGAGAGGCGCCTGAAACATTTGTGGAGTCACCATGTGGTCAAATTTGGTTTCCAACTAACCACTTTTCCAACCCTCCCTCTCCATATTAACATTCAGGAGGTTGGGGGGGCCAAACAAAGTTCCCTACTATTGATTTTGGCAGGGATGATCTCATTCATCCAAAATAACTAGAACCTTATTTCTAAATGAAAAAACATCTCGTCAATGTTTATTCAACATTTAAAATGAAAATTAATTTACAACATCCCACTCGGATAAATGGCTAGATAATCATACCTTGATCACTATATTTATAGGACCCTAAGAGTGGCTCCATTAGGGATAGAGTCCTCCCTGTGAGGTATCAAGAACACCATAGACTAGTAGCCTTCTCCATTGGGAATTTATTTAATCTTCAAACAACTGAAACTAACCTGATTAACTGAAAAATCACTACATATTATGGCAATTTCATTTGAAACATAGGGCCTTCACTCTGGGCTTAAATTTCTGATAATATCCACCCACACCTACATCACTTGAAACGATAAAATGGTATATACAATGGTGTTGTTTTAAACCAATTGAATTAAGTTAAAGTAATGTTTGAGTAAATTTCCATTAATAAGCCCTCCAGTAAGTGATTCACCTGTTAGATCCTTTAATAGAAATGCATTGGTCCCATGAAAAGATTCAATTTTATAACTCCCCTTCCACAAACTGTAAAATTTTCCATGTTTCTCCTTTTCCTCATTTTTGGCATCCCACTTTAACGCAAGATTGTCACGCTGGAAATCATCACCTTTCACTCTCCTATCATGAATCCTTTTGATTTTGTCCTGAATGATCTATTTCTTTTTGTAAACTTATTCTCTAGTCTGCTGCAATTGCACCATTTGATTTATCCTTCTCAAGACATCATTTTATTCAACCTCTAATTCCTCAAATATTTTCAACACTGGAATTCTGAGGGAGGTAGGGAAAACTACATCAATTCCATAAACCAATTGGAAAGGAGACATTCCAATTGATTTCTTAGTGCCCACCTTATCAGCCCATAGAGCATTTATCAAATTTTTGTACCAAGACTTCTTATTCTAGTGTAACAACTTCTTTATTATGTTGACGAAGCTCTTGTTATAAGATTCTAATAACCCATTTCCTTAATTATAATAGGAAATAGAATGTCCCAGAAATATATGATATTTATTGCAAAAATCTACCATGTTTTTAGATTTAAAAGCATTAGCATTATCAATGATGATTTGGTGAGGACAACCAAATATAGAAATAATATTACCATCCATGAATTGGATAATTACTGAGTTTGTGGCCTACCTAGTTGGAACTTCTTCAATCCATTTTTTGAAGTAATTTGTAGTTGGTAGAATCCATTTGTGTTGGGCTAAAGAACTTGGATGAATTTCCCCAATAAAATCCAAACCCAACTCTTGGAAAGGTACTTCTACTGAAATAGGCTTCAAAGGCAAAGGTAAGAGTTTCTTTTTCCCTTCAAAAATCTGACACTGCTGACAAGTAGAAACCATTTTTTCACATCAACAAACAAAGTAGGCCAGTAGAAACCAACTCTCAAGATTTTATTTGTTGTAGTCTTCTAGAAAAGATGCCCTCCATAGTCACCTTTATGAAAATATTCCATCGTCTTACCAACTTCATACTCTAATAAATAATTCAATAAAATTCCCTCCAACATCCTTCCAGTATAATGCTTGATCTAGAATGCAAAATTTGAGAGCCTTTAATTTTAGAAATATTGCTTTAGTCTTGGTCATACCTGGTGGAGCTTGTAAATTTTGCAAAACACAAATAACATTTGTATATCAGGGGAAAGTGACAAGGTTTCTGATACCTGTAGGATAAAAACCTCTTGACCATCTAGAGCAGCAATAAAGTTGATGCCCAATGCATGCAAATTTGATTCTACCATGAATTTGGCCAACCCCTGACCCTCTATAAGTTTTGTTGGCTTAATATCAATATCATATTCTAAAATAACAACTATCCACTAACTTCTCTTTCCTTTCAGTAAACATTTTCTTTACTACTGTATTGGGAACAAAATAAATTATATGAGAATGAAAAATATACACTCTAAAATCTTTCAAGTCTTTTACCAAGGCAAAAGCTTGCTTTTCCATAATATATTATTTCAAAGAAGCATCTCTTAACCCGCTATTGAAAAATTCTATGGGTTTCTCCTATCCCTCATTGTTTTTTTGCATCAGTACTACTACAATAGCATGCTCTAAAGCAAAGGAAAAATTAATGAAATCCTTAGTGTAATTAGGATTGGCTAAAATAGGAGCATGAGTCAAGCTTGACTTTACCTCATTGAATTATCTTTTTGCTTCTACATTCCATTTTATTTCACTTTCCTTTCTCAACATGTTGGTGATAGCTCTTAATATTTCAACTAAATTTAGGATAAACCTCCTTAGAAAGTTAATTCTACCAATGAAAGATTGTACTTCGTTTTTGTTTCTTGGGGGATCAATTTTCATGATAGATTCAATTCTACTTGGGTCAATTCAGATACCATCTTTCTAAATTATATGGCCCAATAGTTTACCTTCTTCCAAACTAAAAGATACTTTTCAGGATTCAAGGAATTACGAAATTTTCTACATTTCTCAAAGACTTTTTAAATGAAATAAATGATATTAATCAGTTTTAGAAAACACAGTGATGTCATCTAGATATATTACAATAAATTCGTCCTTTTCATATGTAAAATCAATGTCCATTTCTCTCTAAAAATCCCCCTACATTCATAAGCCCAAAACGCTTCTTAACATACATGAAATTTCCCCATGGTGTTGTGTACGATGTTTTGTTTTGATCATTTAGATGAACTAAAATCTAGTTGTAACCAGAGAAACCATCAAGCAATGAAATTCAACAAGAGCCAACCACCCTATATAGTATATGATCCATCTTTTGTGATGGATAATTTTCTTTGAGAGAAACATTATTAAGGTTTCAAAAATCCACACATTGCCTTATTTCTCCAATCTTTTTCCTCACTCATACTAGATTAGTTAACCACTTACAAAATCTCAAACGCACAATAATCTTAGCATCAAAAATCTTCCCTACCTCTTTTTCTATTAAAATCAGCAAAGTATGGTTCACTCTCCTTAGCTTCTGTTTGAAAGGTGTTTCATCTTCTCTGATAGGAATAGTATGTTGAATAATTTTGGTATCATAGGCCTTCAAGTCTTCTTATCCCCATGCAAAAACATTAGAGTATTCTCTCAATAAATCAATGTATTTATGCTTATGTTCTGGAGTTAAGGAGTTCGAAAGATTCACAATCATTGGGTTTTCCTTAGTCCCTATATTACAATCCCCCACTCTGGTTCCAATAGGTTGCATTTTGGTATTTTGAGCCACATGGCTGAAATCAAATAATTCTTCAAGTTGTACCAACCCTCTTGGTATTACATTACCCTTTAACCACAAGTCTTCAAGCTCTGCTTCATGTTCATCACGGTTATCATTGATCTGATTCAAAACTATTTCTTATTTATCATCATCAACACAAATTTTTATACCAAGGTCCAATATGCAAATTTTCAAACTCCTTTAACTGTAAAAAAATGTCTAATTTTTCGTCATTGTCAAACACTTGCTAGTACCTTATCTTATCCATGATAGAATTTCTATGTTTTACCTCAATTTCATTTTCTTATTTGGGTAAAAAGGAATCTTACATGCACTTGTTGAGGTAGCCAATGCATTGGAAAACACATTTGGACTTCTACGAATTAGAGACAAATGATACTTTGGAAAACACTGCGAAAAATTGAAGTCAACATTTAAGTATGCCCTCAATCTAGGATGTTTAGTTGAATACCCACCTTTGATTTGATTTACGATTAGTTATGAATCTCCATGAATTGAAATTATTTTTGCTCCTGGTCTCTTCAATAGCTACAACACTGAAACAAGTGTCTCATGTTTAGCTACATTATTGGTGCATGGGAAAGCAAGCTTGCAGGAATATGTTTTCGATCTGCCATATTTTGTGTCTAAGATCGATACACCAGCCCCGAATCCTTCCTTACAAACTACCACAAAATCCATATGCCAAAGGAATTCATTATTATCATATTTTGTTTGAGTCTTTGACTTCACATCATTTTTTTTTCGACTGGTTTCCTTGCCTTGAATTTCTTTTTCTAAACATATATCATTATATAGAATAAAATAATCCATGACTAAATGTACATAATATAGCGGGTAATTATTAATTTTGTCTTGAATCCTTACCATATATTTCATAAGAGTCTCCCTATATAACCTCCTATGTTGCCCGAAAACGAGAATAGTTGCATATGTCATATCCATCTGCAATGTGGCCTGTAACTTTTCTCCCCAAGATATTGACAAGAGCATTCCATATTTTGGAGGTATATCAACAACAAAAATATCCATGACTACACTTTTTGCTATGATTTAGGAAAGGGTTACACATAAATCCTTGATAAAACCTAAGCATCTTACGTTTCTAGAATCGAAAGAGAAAAGTTCTTTATATGGTCTCGTTATATCTAATCTGAGTTTCTCCATAATCACTTTGGGCATGAGATTATGTGAAGCACCTGAATTGAGCATGAAATTATGAAAAATGAAATCTTGAATATTAAGAATAACATAAAATGGTGGTACATTACCATCTTGTTGCATTTCTTCAACTTTAGGCCCAAAAAACAATTTAGGTTGGTCATCACTTAGGTTTACCGTATTTGTTCCCTCTTCTATCTTTAATTCTTTTATAACTTTACTTCTATATACATCCTTTTTCATTAATTCAGTTAGAGGAACATAAATTTTAACTTTTGACAACTTATATTCAATGTTAGAAGAAGGTTGAGGCCTTTCTACCTCTTTCACATTTGCATCTTGTTTTTGAGTGGCTTCCTTTGGAGGATCAATCTTTCTTTGACTTGTAGAAGGTGTATCAATTTGGATATTTTTAGGAGGATTTCCTACAACTTTTTTATTTCTCAGATTATACTGTTTGTGCACTTCCATAATGGCATTTTGATAACAGTTTTTGTAATCCTCTGACTCTATAGTTATCACATCTTCTTGTGCTAATAAGAAAAAATATTGTTCCTCTTTGGTTAAGAAAACATTATCTATTTCTCCTTCACCAAAGAGATTTAGTTGATTCTCTTCTCGCTCATTTACTATCTCATTTTATTCTTCTGCATCATTTTCTTGAAAAGGAGGTCTAATTTTTTGTTGATCTACTAGGTTTCTTGGCTCTCTTTGTTTAATTTGGGGTTGCTGCCTTCTGAAATTTGGATTTTTGATCTGAGGAACCCCTTGTGGTTCTCTTGGTGCAACCCTATTTTCCAAAGTCATTCTTTCCATCATTCTTTCCATAGTTTTAACTAAATTGTCCATATTTACATATGATGATAAAGAATATTCTTGTTTAATGGTCACTCTCTTCTCAGACCTCGACTTAGATTTATTGGCTAGCAGATTAGCCTCTACACTAACAACATTTTTTTGCATCTATAATAAAGTGGTTGTATTTATTTCTCTCAACTAATATGCCATGCCAGTATCAAAACCATCTGAATATTGAAGTAAATTCAATCTCGGTGGGGTATTTATTTATATTGGAATAGAATTATAAATATTTTTTAATCTATCTAAATAATCTTGGACTGGCTCTCTTGGAGCTCTTATTAAACTTTCATATTGTGCAAGAATCTAAAATGATTAGTTTTTTTTTAATCTGGAATGAGTATAGTTTATATTAAAAAGTCACAATAATCTACAACATAATCAGGTCTTTACATAGATTTATCCCTGCTTCAACAAGCTGATAAAAAATTCTTGGTCCATCTTGACTATTGTACTAGCTATGGTTATCCTGCTTACAAAAATTTCCCATTATGGGATATCTACAACTATAACTTCGATAGAATTGAAATAAGAGGTATATACATTTACAGTTCATAATTTTGATAAAGCAAAAGAAAAACCAATACAGAGGTGATTAGATATCCATAGGGATTGGGCTATTTAGATCGAGGTCTGGGGAGGCATCTTCTGAGTATTTGGAATTCTCTTGGTCTGTCACGACCTCCACGTTTTCCTCCATACCGTCCTCCACTGCTTCCATCATGAGCTTCAATTTTTCTAGTTGATGGCGCAGTGCGTCCACTTCATCCTCAAGTTGTCTTATGCATTCCCTTTTCTCAATCTCTCTTTCCTGCATGGGCATATTCTCATGCATTTGCTGGTGCAAGATGTGTTGGATTTCTAACAGTGCTTCTTGCAGGTCCCAATTATCTTGAACACATGTGAGATAGGAGGGTCTATATATGCCACCCTACATTAAGGAACTGGCCCTTAGCCCACCATAACTCGTCCTTTGGCTTCCCCACATTCCTGAAAAATAAATGTCTTCAAAACCCTACATGCTAGCTTCCAAAACCTCACTTTTTATCAAGCTCCATAAATTGGCACTTGTTTCCACGATCTCCCACAACCAGACTCCCTCTCTCACCCAGAACAGACTGCCTTGATCCCCAGCAAGTATGCACTACCCAACCTCACCTCAACTCCATTTTCCTCCCTCTTCTGGAGAGAATTATTAACCCACCTGATGTCCCAAATACAGTGTGACTGCAAACACTCACGACAACCCAAGGCCATCACCCACGACCTTCCAATTATACTCATAATTTCTTTATTTTCCTTCAAAACCTCAAATAGGCATATCTTTCTACCCTTATTTTGACTCTTCACAACATAATTCATAGCCTCCGTGACATAGAAGTTGATACATAGCAGCCTCATCCCTATTCACCCTCTTTCGCAGAGACAATCGTCCCACTCTCATACTTGAAAACATATAAAATCCACATACCAGTTTGCACTTTAAACGTCCTGCTTGACCGAGAGGTGATGCGGAGATGAGTGAGGAGATTTATGCAATTGTGATCCCATGAGTACTCCATCATAATTCCATCCTCCATTAATTTCCCACTAATCTCCTGATCTCTATCAGTCATTCCCACAATTCTCTCATGAAGGAGCCTGACTTCACTATGGTCTTGAATTAAATTTTGCTCTGTAGAACTCAAATCCCTGTAGATGCCTGACGTGATGCGCAACCTAATTCTCCAAGAACCACGACAAAAACAGTGAGGCCACATGCTGTGACTTAATCTTGAAACAGGTGTGGTACAAAATTTCGATAGGATGCCACATTTTGAACAAGTCTTGATTTTCGGCTTGCCACAAGTTTGCATGGCTCGTAGGAGCTTGTAGAGGGTGATGTGACAAGGGGAGGAGGAACCCAAATTGGAGCTTGTAACATAGAGGTGGAGGTTAGAAAGGGGAGGGGCCACAAGGAAGGGGGAAGGGGAGGGAGAATGGGAGAAAGGGGAGGGGAGGTGGGGGGATGGCAGAAGTGATAGGAAGGGGAGGGGAAGGAAGATGCTAGGAGAGAGATAGGGGGAGAACTGGGGGGCTTCATATCATTATGTTATGTTAGATGTAAATTTTCCACATCCATAGCTATCCATTGAGGCTTTATTTCTGACCTACATATATCTCTCTTGATTTTATTAAGGAATTTTTGTCAAGAACGACATCATTTATTACACATTTTTCCTCCTCTAGATGGCTTGACTTATTGGCTTTTCTGTTAGCATTTGATTATTTCCCCTCAAGACATGATAAAAGGTCACTGAACCAAAAGAAGGGATCAAGTTATGGGCTCTCATAATGATTTGTTTCAGGTTAGATATCTTAGCCTTTTAAGTGTTAATCATATGCCTTATAACGATCATGGAGTCTCCTAATGCCTCAATATTATTTATCCCATTTCTTTGTTCCAGGAGCATTCCATAAGATTCAGCTTGGTTATTAGTCTTTCGGGCTAGCCCCCAAGCATAACTAAATTCAATGATTCCTTTCAAGATTAATGAGAATCCATCCCCCTCCTTCCACCCCAAGAATTCTTTTTGACGCACAACCGAATTGAAGGGTCCACTTATTTGTGGTTTTTAGCCATTCCACCTCTTCATTCAACGATAGCCTCAGGATCCAATTGGCCCGAACATAGGGAGTACGCTCCAAATCTTGGGGGGTCAGGGGGGACCTCCCATGGGGCTATCCAAGTAGATTCTAGTCGGTCTAAAGAAGGGTCATTGGTTGGTTTATGCAGCTCCATACAGGCTGAGATGGCTATCATCGCTATATTCCTTGCTGGGATCTGAGACATTCTGAAAATTGCCTTGTTCCTGGATATCCATATTTTCCAATTGAAGTGGATTCTTTTTAAACTCCCAAAGAGAAAGAAAAACTTGTTGAAATTGTTGTAAATTGGCAATGTTTCCTGCTGCTAATTTCCTATACCATTTCTTATTTCACCAGTAAAACTTTGAGAAAACAACCTTATTTGAATATCATCATCATCAACCTCTTATAATTATGCAAAATCATTCATCTGGTCAATGTGTTGTTTAGTTGTAGTGGGCAAAATACAATTGAATTGCAGTATATGTTGTGAATAATTAAGTGGCATAGCATTTAATGGTTGTTGTAAAATCAAAGGGGCATAATGGGTTGTCATGATTGGGAAATGAGAGGAAGATGAAGTTGTAGTTGTACTTGATGTTAGAAGTGGCAAAGATAGTGGGACTCTGATCTGTTGAGTTTCTATATAAGAAGTGTGAATGAGAGATGTAATGGGGACAGTAGATAAGGAAGGAATCACAGGTGAGGTCAATGATGGAATAGAAGGAGAAATGATAGTCTCTTGAACTATGGATGGTTCTTGAGAAGCCTGATTCAACTGAGTTGCCATATCTTCAAGATTTTCAAACTGATATGCAATGTCTCTATCAGAATCTGGAAAAATAGGAATTTTGTGAATTGTATGGTTTTAAAGTGGATTCATCAAAGACTGTTTCTAGAACAAAACTTTCTTACTTGGTTCTAAAAAGCCTAAGCTCAAAGGACAAATCAAAATTAATATCCTCAAGTGTTTGAAAGGTTTCAAGGAGTGAGAGAGACCTGAGCAGATGGCTATTGCTTGCTTGAATTTCTTAATCAATTTCTCAAGATCATTCACAACTTTGGTAGGATCAGGATCTAAATTTGATCTTGTATAAATATTTTTAGGAGCCAAAGTTCTGAAGGAACTTATCACAGCTGGGTAAAAGCACAAATTTCGGGTGAATATTTCAGCCTAAAAGGTTTCCTAACTCGCATTCACCCACATGAAATAGGTTTTCTCTATTGAAATCAAAGTTTACCAGGGAAGGATCCCTAGTATGGTCGTCAAAATGTTAGGACTCCATAGTTTTCTGAGGTAAAAAAGAAAATTGCAGAGGTAACCACAAACCATTTTTGTAGTTAGGATTCAGCCCTTCCAGCTTCAAAGAGGGCTCTCTCTGTATGATTTTTAATCTTTTTTTTTTTTTTTTTTAAGGGTAGGTATGAAAGGTCAAGATACATTTTTTTTTGTTTTTATTGTAAAATGGAAGAAAATTCCATTGGGCATGGAGTCATAAAGTCTTCAATAATCAATTAAAATAAATAGAGGAGATAAAATAGGGCGAGGTAGGAAAACTCTTAGTTCTTGTAGATTTGTGGTAGTGTCGATGAGATGAATAAGAATTAGGATCAATTAAATATAGAGCATACACATATGAATTCTATACTTAATATCAGAAAGAAAAAAATAATATTTCTTAATAAGCTAGAGGAAAGCACTACAAGTAAATGCGGCTCTTAATCTTCTTGTAAGCAATTTAAGAGGGAACATTCATGTGAAACTTGAAAGAAAAGAAAATTTACAAAGAGGGAAACATAACCATTTGCTTGAGACAAGAATCCTGAAACCAAACTACCTTTATATTACTGAATAGATTACCTCAAAATATATTTCACTACTTACAATCACAGAAAATATTTTCTTCTTGCATAGTGCAACCATTTCTAAATCTTCTTAAAAAACATTTATATATTTTGTCTCGAATTAATTATGAATTCAAAATAAAATTTATTACAAAATAATATCTACTTAAAACATGTAAATATTTCAAAAATAGAACTATGTAATAGGAAATATAGACTATTTATGATGTTTTGTTTAGACTTTGAGGATAATTATTGTGGACTGTAGCTACTTTTGTGCTTCTTTTATTTTCCTGCTCCCCAATTTGTAGGATTCCTATTTGCCCTTATTCAATGATCTCCAACAATTTATCCCACCACGCTTCACTAAGAAAGGACAAATTTACCATGCTCTGAAATTTCTCATCTGCGTGTATATGTCTGAAAAGTTGACTTATTGAGAAATAGATGGTGTACCTCATGCTAAATGTAGAGTTCATGTTGTAGTCTTTCTAGGAAAGATTCTCTTGTTCTTTTTATTGTGACCTTGGTGAATTTGGAAGATTATGCAACTATGTTGCATAAATGGTCTTGATAGTTCTCTAATTGAATCAATTTTCCATTAGAGGATTTCAGTGCTAGAAGTCCTCTTTCCTACAATACATTAAATCTTCTATTAAATATTTTCACCCATAACTTGAACTCTTTGCATTTATTCTCCAGTTGTATCATGAGGTTCTCCTTTGTTAGAACTATCTTCACTTCCATGATTGTGCATGGTATGTCTTAGATATAGACTTATTCTAACTCATTTATAGTTTTGGAGTTCAACATCTTAATAATTTTGTGTGCTTACCCTAGTATGTGCTCAATCTCAGCTTTAGTTTGCTCAATCACTGCTTTGGCTCTTTGTACTAGCTCCTTCTGCTAAAAAATAATTTGAAATGATGGCCACAATTCTATAATACTGGAATTGATGTTATGCCATATGCTCTTCTAGGCCTCTGCCAACGTTCACTTTGTCAAAGATTGATTCTTGTATTTTTCAATTTGTTGAGTCAATTCGAAATTCCTTTGATATGCTAGTGAGGCCTCAACCAAGATTTTTAGCTTGTCATGCTCCTTTTTGCTCCTTAAGGCCTTCCTCAACCTTGCCTAAAGCTTCCTTATCCTTATATTGCATATTTTGTTCTGATTCATATAGTGATAGGCCACATGGCGAAGCATCTTCTTGTCTCTATTGGCATTCTCAAGCAGCCCCTCATGGTG
Source organism: Pinus taeda (assembly GCA_000404065.3). Classification (NCBI taxonomy): domain Eukaryota; kingdom Viridiplantae; phylum Streptophyta; class Pinopsida; order Pinales; family Pinaceae; genus Pinus; species Pinus taeda. Next base: position 30,089 of record APFE030400388.1, on the reverse strand, counting down.
TATATTGACCCTCTCAAGCCATGTTTCCCTATCATTCTCAATTTCTTCTTCAATAGGGGTTAATGGAACATTGGCCTCCTTGATCTTGTGCCTGCTTTCCTTTATCATTTGTAGTTCCATGAGCACTTGCTTGTTGATCAATTGTTTGTTTTCTTGCTCTAGATAATTGATGATCCACTTTGGCCTCTCTAAATTGCCTAACAAGGTTTGAATTTGAGCCTCTTGCTCCTTGATAATCATGTCTTTAGTAATTTTTGTACCTTGAGTTTCCAAATCAATGACATCAACTGCTTGTGCCTCTTCATGATCAGCAAGGTCAAAATCTCTCTCTTGTCCATCACTAAGATCATTCTCATGCATATTTTTCTTGCCTTTACCTTTGCCCTTGTGTTGCTACCCAACCTGTACCTATTTAGCTGAAGATGAAGACAAATTCCCTTCCACTCCTTGTGGAGATAGCATTTTCTTGTGATCTGTAGATGAAGGCGAGACCCCTTCCACACCTTGTGGAGATAATAATCGCCTCGCAGCTGCAAAAAGTTTCCTAGTGCCTCTCTCATATGTCACAAACACTCACACTCCCACAATTTTAGTCTCTTGGAACTTTTGTTGTCCCAAAGGTCCACCTTCTTCTTGTCGCATAGATGAAAAGACTTGAGGGCCTTTAAGCATTTAATGAGAAATGAAGGTCTCCCATGGTATGTTAAGTAGGTTCAACGAGTGAAAAACAATGATTTTAATCACACAGAAGTGGTAGATGTTGGTTAGCTGCTGGGGGTATGATTTCTTCTTTACAATAAATGTCATCTTCTCTATGTTTCTGTATATGAAGTAGGGGATATTCATCATTCTCACCCTAGTGAAATGCATCAGCAATCTAATTTCATAGGCATATAGTCTGTAGAACCTACCTTCACAAGTAAATTACTTGATGATGATCTTCATTAATGGAGCAAACTTGTCCTCCAACAGTTTAAAGGGAAATACTCTGTTGAGTTTGTTATGATATTTAGCCTTAATGTAAGGCTCATAGTACTCCCTGTCAATGTACTGACCCTTGTTCCACTTTTCACCCACATTTTGAATACATGTAGTGCCTGTAATGACAACTAGTGACAATGTGAATGTGACTCCAGCAATGTTTACCTTATTGTTGTCCTCCAAGTGTGTCACAAACAACCTTGCTAATTCATATTGAGATTTTACCCTTTCCACCATTTCAAAAAAACTGAAACATGAATAATGTCCGAAACAAGAAAAGGAAAATGGGTAGGCTTATAGCTCCATCAAACTGGTGGGCTCCTCTCTGATATGTTTTCCTCCCTTATGAGGCCTTCTGCCCTGAGTGTCTCTCTCTCTGGAACTGTCACAATGTATCTCTTCCTCCATTTCATACTCATTGTCCCTCTCCATTATTATACAGTTGTTTCACTTTGTGTACAACTGTTCCTTTTTGTGTACAACTGTTCCTATTTATGTGCAACTGTTCCTTTTTGTGGTGAATGAATAGTGGTGGATTGGTGGATGAAGGGAAGATGAGTATGAAGAGATTTAAATAGGAAAATAGGTGAGGGTGACCAAGAATGGGAAAGGGATGTAGGGAGTAAGTAGGGTTAGTGAATAGTATATCGTTTAGGGTATATGTAGGGTTTAGGGCGTATGTAGGGTTTGGGATATATGTATAGGGTTTAGGATGTATGGGTATAGGGTTTGGGAATTAGGGAAAAGTTTAGAGAATGATGTGTAGGGAATTATGTATGGGAGGGTGGGGTTTAGGGAAGCAGCAAAAAATGATATGGAACAAAAATAATGAGTGTATTTTTACAATATATGATAATTTAGTGACAATTAGGGTTTGATGTTTTTGAGAGACAACCCAACCGAAAAGTGATGCAACAATTCTTTTTAGCAAGGATAGTGATGTTACTTACTTGCAATGGAGGAATTTGAGGGGTTTTGAGGCGATTTGATGAAATTTTTAGCAATTTTTAGCTCAAGTTCCAGGTGCATAGTGCACTTCCCAGGTGCGTAGTGCTAGTTCAAAATAACACAAGAGAAAAAACCCAGGTGCGTAGCACCACTTCTATGTGTAGCGCTGATTTTGGTGCATAACACCTTTTCTAGGCCACTTTTGGAGGCCTTCCTAGTGCCCAAATTGGGCGTGTGAAATCTCGTTGGAAAGAATATCAAGTCTTCTTTCTAGAAAATCTTGAATTTTCCAATTTGAAGTTCATTTTCCTTGTCAAAAGTCCAATCTCCCACGACTGTTCAAAATGTGCAGAATGAGGTTGCCTAAATGAAGAGTGTTGTTGCAATCAACTTTTGAAGGTCTTCCTCAACTCCAAATTGAGCTCATGATATCTCATTGGAAATATATCTTTGTTTAGTTATCATTTGACTCATCAAGAAACTCATTTGGTCATTCTATGTAGGATAAACATTGATTTTACCAAGGTCACTCTAGAGGTGCAGCAACCCTCCTGAGGCAACTGTATTTTTGACATTTCTCTAAAACCATGACACTTGTGTAAAAAGTGAAGGAGTTTTTTCTGCCTTGGCCTATTGTGGAAAAAACCCTCTCTCACGTTTTCTAAATTCATTTTTTCTTGCTCAGAAGGAAAAACCCTAGGAGAGGGAAAGGAGCCTTACCTGAGCACAACTGAAGCACAACAAGGTGTAAAGTGCCCCATTGGAACCTGAAATGATGATGACAAATTTTTGAATGATGGTACACTCAGCCAAATGGTGACATGGACCGACACTTGGAAAACTTTGAAAGGAGTAAAAACAAATCCTAGACCTAATACCTGGTGACCAAATTTTACTTGAAGACTGCAAAGACTAACTCTAACATTGGCTCCATTGGTGGAAGGCTGCAAAGACTAACTCTAACATTGGCTCCATTGGGGATGGTAGCTTCTTGGAGGTGCCAAGAACATTGTAGACCTAGTAGCCCTATCCATTGGGCATGGAGTCAAAAACTCAAACTGAAATGCATGACTCAAAAATGATGACTTGACGACACAAACTAACTCTAAAACTAACTTGAAATTATTGGAACTAACTTAAAATTGACTCAAGACTTACTTAACTGAAACAAGTACTTACTAAGATTTTTAATGGTAGCAAACCATCGAGATTTGAGGGCTTCAAATCATTATGACAACCACCTGCCTACTGATGAAATATGTACAATAATGTGAAGTGGGGCTTCCATTGTAACCAATCTAGCAAATAGATACTTACTGAAATCCTGCTCTCACTTTCCCTGAGCAGGTAGAATGATGTACATGTAGGCAACTCACAATAACAACTGAAACCAAGGCTTATGCTAACGAACCAGGAAACATTCATCTTCTCTAATGCTTGCAAATGAATGCCAAAGGGATCTTGAAAATCCTAAAGCACTAGCTTATCTTGAGATCCAACAACAAAAATACAAGTACTTTGTTCATTCTGATTTGAAAGAACAGTTGGTTGCTAGTTGATAGGAAGGCATAGAGAAGTATAAAATTTTTCTATCTGAGTGTAGGCTGTAAATTCCTTGATCATGAGAAATTCTGACTCAATTTTTGGCATATTGTCTCTCTCAGGCTCATATTCCTCAATTTCATAGTCTAACTCCTTATTAGATAGAAAACATTCTTCAAGATCATCAAACATGACAGCCCTATCATCTTCATGAAAGAAAACAATATCTATTCGTTGATCTATAAATCTAATTTCGAGATTGTCATCATTTAAACTCAGATTTTCATTTTCAAAAGTGGAAGAAGTTTCACTAACACCGTCTTGACTATGTGAACACTACAAACCTGCATTAGCTTGGGCTGTAACATGACCCTTTAGGATTTGATCTATCTCATCTTCAGATAGAAGAGAAATTACTTTTTGTTTTCTACAGTAATTGTCTTCTTTAATTTCAAGCAAAGGAGTATATAAATTTTCCTCAGACTGTTGATTCATTTCATATGATTCCTATTGACTATCAAGATACAAAATTCCTTCATCTTCAAGTAAAGAAGAAGTTACGGTATCCTGACTATGATCTTGTGTAATGAAGTGACTGGCTCTTTGAGACTATTTTGAAGGGAAGAATCAAAGAAGGCTTCAATGATTTCTTCATCATCATGATCTGAATCTTCTTCATCATCACGATCTGAATCTAGATCTGAATTAGCCAACTTGACTTTATCACAATCAGAAATTGAAACTTGATTGTCCTACATATTGTCTTCTGCTATGATCAAATCTGAAACAAGACCTTTTCTTCCATCATTTTCAGTTGTACAAAGATCTTGAACCTTCTGCACATTTTCCTAAGCATCTTGGCCAGTATCTGCTAAGCTCTCCTTATGCTGTTGAAATGGATTTTCATGCAGGGCTTCCATGATCTCATCATCCATGAAGTCATCATATTCATAAATTCTCTCAAATACATAATATAGACATGAAAACCACCTATGCTAGCCATCAGGGGTCGAATCCAAGAGATAAGGGACTATTTCAACCATATCTAAACTACCCAACTTGTACCTGTTTAGCTGAAGATGAAGGCAAAGCCCCTTCCACTCCTTATGGAGAGAGCATTTGCTTGTGGCCTGTAGATGAAGGCGAGACCCCTTCCACACCTTGTGGAAATAATACTCTCTTGGCAGCTGCAAAAAATTTCCTAGTGCCTCCCTCATATGTCACAAACACTCGCACTCCCACAGTTTCAGTCTCTTGGACCTTTTGTTTTCTTGAACGTCCACCTTCTTCTTATGGCATTGATGAAAAGACTTCAGGGCCTTTGAACATTTCATGAGAAGTTAAGGTCTGCCATGGTATGTTAAGTAGGTTCCACTGGTGCAAAATAATGATTTTAATCACAGAGAAGTGGTAGATGTTGGTTAGCTACTGGGGGTATGATTTCTTCTTTACAATAAATGCCATCTTCTCTATGTTTCTAAATATGAAGTGGGGGATATTCATCATTCTCACCCTAGTGAAATGTATCAGCAATCTAATGTGGTAGGCATACAGTCTGGAGAACCTACCTTCACAAGTAAAGTACCTGATGATGATCTTCATTAATGGAGCAAACCTATCCTCCAAGAATTTAAAGGGAAATATTTTGCTGAGATTGTTATGATATTTAGCCTTAGTATAAGTCTCATAGTACTCACTGTAAAATGTATTGACCCTTGTTCCACTTTTCACCCACATTTGGAATACCTGTAGCCTTTGAAATGACAAGTGGCAACAAAGTGAATGTGGCTCCAGTAAGGTTTACCTCATTGTTGTCCTCCAAATGTGTCACAAACAACCTTGCTAATTCATGATGGGATTTTACCCTTTCCATCATTTCACAAAAAATGAAACATGATTGATTTCTAAAACAAGAAAGGGAAAATGGGCAGGCTTGTAGCTCCCTCAAACTGGTGGGCTCCTCTCCAATATGTTTTCCTCCCTTATGAGGCCTTCTACCCTAAGTGTCTCTCTCTCTAGAACTGTCACTATGTGTCTCTTCCTCCATTTCATACTCACTGTCCCTCTCCATTATTGTACAATTGTTCCTCTTTGTGTGCAGTTGTTCCTTTTTGTGGTGAATGAAGAGTGGTGGATTGGTGGATGAAGGGAAGATGAGTATGAAGAGATTTAAATAGGAAAACAGGTGAGGGTGACCAAGAATGCGAAAGGGATGTAGGGAGTAAGTAGGGTTAGTAAATAGTATAGGGTTTAGGGTATATTTAGGGTTTAGGGAATATGTAGGGTTTGGGATATATGTATAGGTTTTAGGATGTATGGGTATAAGGTTTGGGAATTAGGGAAAAGTTTAGAGAATAATGTGTAGGGAATTATGTGTGGGAGGATGGGGTTTAGGAAAGTAGTAAAAAATGATATGGAACAATAGTAATGAGTGTATTTTTACAATATATGAGAATTTAGTGACAATTAGGGTTTGATGTTTTTGAGAGACAACCCAACCCAAAACTGATGCAACAATTCTTTCTAGCAAGGATAGTGATGTTACTTACTTGCAATGGAGGAATTTGAGGAATTTTGTGGCGATTTGATGAAATTTGTAGCAATTTGTAGCTCAAATGCCAAGTGTGTAGTGCACTTTCCAGGTGCGTAGTGCAACTCCTGTGCGTAGTGCCCTTTCAAAATAACACAAGAGAAAAAACCCAGGTGTGTAGCACCACTTCTATGCATAGCGCCAAATTTTGGTGTGTAACACCTTTTGCAGACCACTTTTGGAGGCCTTCCTAGTGTCCAAATTGGGCATGTGATAGCATGTTGAATGCTTATTTATTCTACTTTCTAGAACATCTTGCATTTTCCAATTTGGAGTTCATTTTCTCAGTCAAAAGTCCAATCTCCCAAGACTGGTCAAAATGTGCAGAATGAGGCTGCCTAAATGAAGAGTGTTGTTGCAGTCAATGTTTGAAGGTCTTAATCAACTCCAAATTGAGCTCATGATAGCTAATTGGAAAGCTCACTTTGTCTAGTTATCATTTGACTCATCAACTAAGTCATTTGGTCATTTCATCTAGGAGAACAATTGATTTTACCAAGGTCACTCCACAGTTGAAGCAACCCTCTTGAGGCAATAGTATTTTTGACATTTCTGTAAAACCATGACACCTTTGTAAAAATTGAAGGAGATTTTTCTTCCTTGGCCTATTGTGGACAAAAATCTCTCTCACTTTTCCCAAATTCATTTTTTCTTGCTCATAAACAAAAACCCTAGGAGAGGGAAATGAGCCTTACCTGAGAAAAACTGAAGCACAACAAGGTGTAAAATGCCCCATTGGAACCTAAAATGATGATGACAAATTTTTGAATGATGGTACACTCAGCCGAATGGTGACATGGACCAACATTTGGAAAACTTTTAAAGGAGTGAAAACAAATCCTAGACCTAATACCTAGCGACCAAATTTTACTTGAAGACTCACTGAAATGACAAAATTTGACTTTGACAACCTAAAACCACTTTGTAAGAGCATGTTTGATCACTAGTGGAAGGCCGCAAAGACTGACTCTAACAGTTTCGTTAGAGCTTGAATATCTTCATCTTTATTTTTAATTATCTCCTTAATTGCTTTGATCATATCATATTTTATTTACTAAATATTCCAAAGATTTGGTTCTAGTGTCTTTGGCCAAAGATGATATTCACTCTATCTTTAGCTACGAATGCATATTATTCAAGGAGAGATGCAATTTTGAGGTAGCCATGGCTAAATTTGTCCGTGTTGAATAGATCATTTCACCTGCCTATTTAGGAAAATCAATTTGATCAATTGCATGAACCTTCTTGGTATCAAAAGAAAATATTGAGGCTTTGTAGTCCTCAATATTTCTGGGAACTAAAATTGTAGGTTCAAAAAAGGCCATTTGGAACTATCCCTTTTCCATGTCAAGTGAATACAACAATCTATGTTGAGTAGGAACAATTTGCTTCAAAAAATTTGAATATGTTGAAGCCTTGAATGCTTCATTTTTCTTCTTGATGTCCCTATATCTGGAAAAAATGTTTTGTTGTGTTGGAATTTGAGATGTAGAAGACATACGTGACTTAGTTGTCTCATCAACATATGGGAAGGAAGTGGTTGGAATGCTTGTCAAAACCATTGTATTTTCTCCTATGAATCCTTTTCTTGTGAGGATTCTTCTTGAATATTTATTATATGAGCATCACTTTTAATATCAGTCTTAGTATTAGTCTTGGGATCTTTCCTTCTCCTCTTGAAAAAATGAAAGTCTACATCTTGAGCTTCTAAATCTGTAGGTGACATACTTTCTCTTGGTCTCTTGATTTCTTTGACTTTCGGAATAGGAATTTGTAGATACGATTGACTGACAATTTTCTCTTCAGCCTCTTGTAGTGTGTTCTCTGTCCACTCATCCTGATTGGCATACTGCTTTATCTCTAGCCTAGGTGTATGTGCATCTGGTATGGTATTCTACTCGACTCTTTTTTTGGAAATTATCCCTAATGGATCATAATACTGTGTGAAGCTTAGCTTAAATTTCATATGATTTAGTATTTCATCCACTTCCTTTTCTACTGCTATGGTATTTACAATATAAGGCCCAACATGTGCCTTCAATTTAAATTGTGCTTTCCATTTACTTGATACGAAATGTATCTCATCCATGTTTAACATCTGTCTAATTTATTCTAAAGAAAAAATCCTTACTGATACAAATACTGGTAGTATATAGGGAGGAAGCTCACACCCATAGATCAAAATATCTATATAATTTTGGCAAAGATACCAGTCTCTAGATTGAGATTGTTCTATAAGATGCAAAACCTTCTTGGTCTCTAGTGAAATCCTTGGTATACCATCGCTACTAAGAATACGGAAGGATGTATGTAAAAAATGATCCACAAAATGGTTGAATGAATAATCTTCTGAGTTCCTTCTCACCAAAGAAGTCCAATGAATGACTGATAGTGGACTTCCTTGATCATCCTTTTTTTTTAACTAGAACTTGAACTTGTTTGCTTAATATAATAACTATAAATACACAAGGACTTAATAGTGTTTGAATGCACCTCCAGCTTTAAATTTCAGAAATTTCTCATGAATAACATATGACAAGTATTGCCTGTAATTAAAAATGAGTGATGGCTCTTGACCAACTAAAAATACTGACAAGATGCATAAGACTACTTGATCTACCCATTGGTTTGTCAAATAACCTAATAGACAAGTAACCATGGAAATAACTTGTCTTGACATCTTAGGGAAAACAAAAGCAGAATATGGGGGATTTTTCCTCGACAATTCAAAAATTTTAGGCAGAAAACATCAAAAAGTATGGGCTCACTAGGGGAAAGTAGATTTTTTGTATATTTCCATGAGTGCATTAGTGGAAAATGTGTGTAAAGAAGTTTCATAATTAATATGAAGGGCTTGAAAAATAACTTCTTGGGTAATTGAAATTAGGATCTCATTGTTTGAGAAATTACTACTTTCTGATTGGAGAGGTACCTAACATGACCCTATGTGGCGACTTCTAGGAAAATATGAGTCTTGGGAAAGGTAAATTGAGGTAGAAATGATTACTAGATGCCTAAATCATCACTATTATCTAAATACTTTTGTTTCACCCAATTATGAAGCTCATACAAATAAAACTCACATTGAGTTTCTTTTATCTTATATTTTGTGTCAACTAAATGCATATCATTAAAATAGTGAACAAAGGGTAAGAAGGGATTCTCGACCACCATTTTTATGGTTCCCTTAGGTGCCAACATTTTAATATTGCAGAGAGGCCCAAAGGAAAATACCAAATTTGTGCTAGATTGGTATTGAAAGAAGATGGTGATTGCATAGGGCATTGTTGTACCGAACGATCTCTGAGCATGAACCTAGACTGATATAATGAAATCTCAAAGGGATAAACGTTGGGTAATGTGGGCATTTTAAAGCGGAAAGGGAAAGAATATTAAAGGTAAAATTACCATTTTTGGAGTGTCATAATTAATAGTTTTAAACGTTGGCGAGAGTTAATGACCAATGTCTACATGACGTTTGGTAGGAGATTTGGCCAACGGTCATGTGACGTAAGGGAGGGAGGTGACGTGCAAGATAGGGTGATGTGTATGGATGCAGTGGGGTGTTGGATGTGTTGGTGTGGTGGATGTGTTGGCATGGAATATGTGTTGGCATGCTATGAGTGGAGAGGGAGCCAATGGGAGGGGGGGAATAGATAGAGAAAATGATTTTCGGGGGTAGGGGGTCGGACAATAAGCAGTAAGGTAGGAGAGGCCCCTGTAATGTTTGTGGAGTCACCACGTGGTCAAAGTTGGTTTCCAACAAACCAAGTTTAG